>CAWUFW010017355.1:0-265726 GCA_963921515.1 Calotriton arnoldi
GGAGATGATGGACGGAGTGCTGAAACTTTTCAAACACTCACCCCAGTCACAGATCTGGGTTGAATCCATCATCATTCTTTAGCTCACTCCGCCACCCCAGTTCAGACATGGCCATATGCAAATCAGTCTGACCCTGTGCCTCATGGGAACAGTCCAGCCCGAACTGCCAAGCCATGTCTTCCCTGGACCGGAAACCAGCATCCTGGGACCGGTTTCTGGCTTACAGCCGTCATCAGCCAGGCTATCTTGAATCCAGTGGCAAAGTGAGCAAGGGACCCACTTCTGGGCATACCCTGCCAACTTAGGGCGAACATAGCAAAACCAAAGGGGATGATGGACGGAGTGTTGAACATTGCAAGCACTCACCCCCACTCAACTGATCTGGGTTTAATCCATCATCATTCTTTAGCTCACTCCGCGACCCCAGTTCAGACATGGCCATATGCAAATCAGTCTGACCCTGTGCCTCATGGGAACAGTCCAGCCCGAACTGCCAAGCCATGTCTTCCCTGGACCGGAAACAAGTATCCTGGGACCGGTTTCTGGCTTACAGCCGTCATCAGCCAGGCTATCTTGAATCCAGTGGCAAAGTGAGCAAGGGACCCACGTCTGGGCATACCCTGCCAACTTAGATCGACAATTTAATCTTTGAATGTTTCTCTTTTTTTAGGCAAAATTTACAAGTGATGGGGGAGCACTGTGTTATAGCGCTAAGTTTTGGCTCTTTTATCTTAAAAAGTGATCAGAAATCAAATGTGAAATACTCACCACATTTGAAGAGGGCATGGCGTGGCTGGCACACAGTCTTCAGAGCCTTCAGGCCCTCGGCACATACTGTGATAGCCCCTGGAGAACACTCCCTTCACCCCCTCCCCCCCTTCCAGCAGGGGAAGGCAGCACGTGTCAAGGAGGACTCCCTTGTCCTTCAATTTAATTCTGGTGGCAGCAATTCCTGGTGGCCCGGGTTGGTTGCAATAAGATTTTGAAATTGAAAACATTCTGCCTGCACCGACTGGAGCCTTTCAGTCCCTGACACAAGAGAGGCCGCTGCTGAACTTCTTCCTTTGGCAGCACCAACACTGCATGGACAGTATTAAACTTTGCTGTGTTGAGCAGGCCATACGGCTGCACGCATGTGCGTACTATACTGACCAATTAGTGTGGGGGGGGGTTTGGCAGGGGGAGGTTGGCAGGTCAGCCTACCTACGTAACACAAGCAAAACACCGTCCAATCAGGGGGAACCATCAAAGCATAGCAGAACTCGCATAGGCTGCTGTGCCCCGTCTGCTTTGTGTTTCTGTAACCTAACATATCAGACTCTACAAACCATAAAAACCGGTATTACACTCAGCTTTTAAGTACGCTGATTTGCGTGACAATCGTTTTACATAAGGTAATGTAACTCAAAATGCGTTAGTGTCACGCAAGATGTGTGACACTTGGCAGGGCTGTTTAAAATCTCCCACTTTCCTTTTCTAAAATCTTGGCATGTATGCTTACGAAGTGTGCCCTGGTTTGCCTTCATTGCATTGGCCTCTTGATGTTAGATTCAGATAGCTCCCACCCACGATACTGGAACAAAAGGAGGGCGATTGGCTCTTTAAACCAAAGGACCCCTATGGAAGGGAAAATAAGAAAGCCCTTTCGCCTCCTGCAGGGTGCTGCTGGGAACGGGGAGCAATGAACAGTCTTTGTTTAATATGTCCAGGAGTCGGACTCGGCAAATTGCAGCAATATAAATTCAACATATTTGACCGCGGCCAGCAGCGATTGGACTCACTGTTAGCTGCCGGTTCCCCCTCATTTGCTGCACTGCCTGCGCCTCAGTTGTATAACTCTTTCCAATGCCCCCACAGCACCACAGTTGAACGTGTGACGCATGCTTCCAGTGCGTCACTTGAACCGTTGCTTGATATGTGAGGCTCCTGGGACTTCTTGGTTCATATGTAATTGGCTTGCTTATACTTGGCGCCCCAGGGGGGTCTTTCTTTGCCGTTTCTGCCACGCTGAAGGCAATAAATGTGAAGTTGCGTCACTGTGCCCCTCGGGGGCTTCATGGGGGGTGGGCGCCTGTGCTGGTTGCGCACGCGGACCCCTGCCTACTAAGCTGCGTCAGCAGGCTTGCGTCGACGTGCAGTATCTGACGCGCGTGGCGCGCCCTATGGCATGGCACTTCCGGTATCAGCAGTCAGAGATGCATGGCTCCGAGTGCTGCTTGCATGCACGCGCCTGGTCAAGTGCCAAGAACCTCTGATTGGGTGTTGCTAGGATACGGCTCGGCCGGACTGGGTGCTTGTAGCTGCAGTGCGGGTTGTGTTCATGATGCAGGTCCTTCTCCTGCGGCAGCACAAATAGAACCGCGCGTTCCTAACTAGGTTGCTGGCTACCCTCGGATGCCTCGTTTACCCCTCCCCGCTGCCCCTACCTCCTACCATACCTCTCCCCGTCTGATTTTTAGTTTGCCCTATTTTAGCACGACTGAGGCTAGCTCTGTCACATATTGTCTTCCACCACCGCTCTCCTTTCCCGTCTCAGAAACTAGGTCTCACCCGCATCACCCCAGCCCCTGTTCCTAACGCGCGCAAATCAGATATCCTCGTCGTACTCTTCCCTTCTCCATCACGCACTCTCGGAGACGTAAATGATCCAGACTTCTCGCTCCTGTGTCTACGTCCTCCCAGGAGCGTAGTTACCATTCATGCAGCAGGTGCAGTGGCACCAAGACCCGGAGCCCTGAGGGGCTAATTGAGCCCAGATAATTGCTGTATTTTACTACCCCCCAGCAGGAGTCAAAGGGGCCATTTTTCTTGCTTGCCCCAGGGCCTATGGCATCCTTGCTAGAATACTGTTTTTCATCCACTCCTTCTCCTTGCTCATCACACAAACTCTTTCTAGAGATTGATTTTATCTCTCACCTCAAACACGCGCAGTACTTCTCTCTCTTCCTCCCATATTTCTCGTCACACAAGCGTCAAGTACCGACCTTCTCACATCCATACTCAATCTCCCTGTCTCCTGCACACGTCTTACTTTACCTCCCTTCTCCCTCTTTCTCCATTACACACACTTCAAATCTCACGGTCATCCCCTCAACGTTTTACCCATCCCTGACACCCCGCACACCACCGGTCTCTCTCACTCTTGCATTCCATCTCTTCCTATGACACTCTATCTCCCCTCCTTTCTGTCTCGCTCTGTCTGTCTCACCCTCCCTCACCATCACTTTCAATCTGTCTCTCTTCCTCCTTCTCTATCCTAGCAGTCATGTTCCTAATTCACCTTTAACCCCACAAACACACTCTACAAATACTTTCTCTGGGTTTTCTTTTCGTCCAATCTCACTGTTCTCTGTCTTCTCCTACAGTATGGGCAATGGAACAAAATGTACTCGGGATCCCATACATTTTGAGTAAAAGGCTGGCAGCAGAAAAGGGCGGAGTAATGACGAGCAGAGTCTGCCAGTCAAGTTACATATTTTCTTTAAAAAAAAAAGAATAAATGTAACAATGGCAAATTAGATCTGAAATCGCTGTCTCTACTGGCAGAATTAGACTGCATTTTAAAATATTTTATGTAGTTAAAGCACCTGCTTCAGAGATGTTTGTGTATCCAGCATGTTCCGGCACATAATGGCAGTAAGAGAACTGTAGTAGTTAATGCACTTACTGGACAAATCTATGTTCAAACTAGTCACAGATTTGGTTCATCATAAAATAGCAGAGAGGTTGTATGTGCCTGCTGAAAACCACAGCGTGTAACTTGTGGTCACAGATTGTATTTTAAGTAGGTAGCTCAGTAGGTCACTGCTTTGTGTGCAGAAGTGCCTGTGTTGGCTGCAGGTAACACGTTACAATTCTGTGGGGTAGATTTACCAATACTTTGGGTCAGTGCAAACTCACAAAAAGTTAAAACAACCCAGTGCAATGTGTTGATAAAGTTCTTACTTTCCAGAGCAAAAACTTGTTTGTGCTGGGAAGTAGATGTAAAAGGAACACTAATAGCGCTTTGCATTACTTTGCATCAAGGGGGTGTCTCATGGGTGGTACATGGTGATTACTACCTTACCCCCCATGGTTTTTGAACCAGTGCTGTATCTACTAACAATGGTTGACATGGGCTTTGCACCTCCTCCAGGCACGTGCAAACAAGGAGAAATGTTTTTATTTCTCCTAACTTTTCCGACGTTGCATGTCTGCTGCACTGTACAACACACATAAAAAACATTTAGGGCCATATGTATCAAGCTAAATTGCGATCGCAAACACTGAAATTCGCAGAATTTCAGCGTTTGCGATCGCAATTTAGCTGTGTGCAATGTATGAAAGGAAAACCCACTCGCAAAATAAGGAATCGCAAAATTTGCGATTCCCTATTTTGTTAATGCATTTAAGGAATCGCAAATTGCGATTCCTTAAATGCAATGTAGGAAGCACCCAAGTCGTGCGATTTTGGCTTGAGGAATCGCAAATTTCCACCAACTTTAGGTTGGTGGTAATTTACATTTCTTTGAAAAATGCACTTTTTGCATTTTTCAAAGTGCCATGTGGCGCACATACATGCCCTTAGGGCATGTATGTGCGCCACATCTGCACCCATGCTTATTTCAGGGGTGCAACAGGGTGTCCCTTTGACACCCTTGCATCCTTGAAATTGCATTCGCAATTTGCGAGTACCTAATGGGTACTCGCAAATTGCGAATGTCTCCCCATTCCTATGTCTAGGCCCATAGGAATGAATGGGGAGGTATTCCTTAATTGCGAATCACAATTTGCGATTAGCAATTAAGGAATATGTGGGATTTGCAAAAGTTTTTGCAAATCCTACATACATCGTGCTTTGCGATTCTCAAATAGCGATTTGCAAAAAATCGCTATTTGAGAATCGCAAAACAACTATTTTGATACATATGGCCCTTAATGTAGGTTAGGCTCTGTTAGGTTATGAGACTTCTAAGGCACAGACTGTCACCCTAATGAAGAGTATTTTGGCACTGAAGCCTAACCAATGGTATGCGTGCCCATCTAATAGTAGAGTAAAGCCTACCTACAGCGATTGAGGGAATAACCTAATTTTTAGAGTCTTCCTGAACTTGGGACGGTTGGATTCTTTGTGCAGATGACAAAGTAAGGAGTTCAACTTTGCCACAGTGGCCACAGAAATGGCCCGGCTCTACTGAGGAACACAAAAACCGAGGTACCACAAGCATCAAGTCTCAAATCTATCACCTCCTTACGCCATCTCCATATCTACGTCGGGTGGCATCATTTGAAGCGGTTCTCAGCTGGATGAAACAGGTTCACCAGAGACTTAACTTGTCAGCCACAGTCGGAGCAGAATCAGATTTTATGCCTAGATTCTTCTCACTGGGTACCAGAGTAGGCTTAGGGCCCAGCAAAGCAGGCCAAAATGGAAGACTTAAAAAAAGGCAGAGCTTTAAATAAGCTGTGTCCCTCGGGCTCTCAGACCAGCTAGTAATTAAAAACAGATATTGAAACAGGTCTTTTTCGGGCTCTATGTTAATGTCCTTAATTTTACTAGCAAAAACACTGATCGATTTCTGAATAATTAATGTAAAAAGAGTTAAGGTAATCAATGTCAGCGATTTTGTTCCGTTTTTATATTTTAATGTTTTACTTAATTTGTATCCTCTAGGAGTGTTAGCTACTTCCAGTGTGTTGTGATTTTGTATTTTGTGTTTTTGTGTATGATATTACTCTTGAATAGTGCATACTTTGAACGGAGTCGCCTCTACATGTTTATAATGGACCCGAATTGAGAGTTCTGGAGTTGAGGCTGAAGACAGTGCGGGTTTCTCAAAATACCTGTCAGTGGGTCAAAATGGTGTTCAGAATACATGGTCATTTAATCCTTGGCCTCTCTGCAAAGCTCACAGAGCAATGGTTTTGTATTCCAGTTTCCATTGTGATCCTGTTTAAATATGTTTGAAGGAGGTTGTAGGAAGCTAGCTCTTTATGTGATATATCAGTGATCTGATATACGGTGTAAAGAGTCCAGGGGTTCCCTTCCTAGTGGACAGGGGCTTGCTATGCAATCCCAAAGTGCTCTACTAGGGGGTAGTGTGGTCGAGCAGCCTTAGGCTTAACACAGTGGAGTGCAAGACATTCACAAAATGCACACAATGGTCAATAAATGATAACACAACTCAAGAAAGAGATCCACACAAATTTATAATATAGCAAGCATCTTTATATATGTTGAGGCATCAGAGAAAACTCATTCAGGTAAGTACGTTTTTACATATAAATTCTTTCACTTTAAAAAGTGGACACAGGGCAATTTCTGAGTTCAGCAATGTTATTCTAGGGATGGAAACAGAAGTTCTGCAAACAGGTATAGTGCATCGACTTACAGGACCAATCTCCAGGAGTTAAGGTGAGTGGTGGGCAAAGTCCAAGGCAGCACCAACAGTACACCACCAGCAGCACGAGGGCGGCCGGGTGCAAAACAGCGTTGGGTGCCCAATGCATTTCTATGGGGATCGGTCTCTGTAAAAAGAGGCTGCAGGCTCTGGCTAGGAAGCCAGTTGGGCTGAACCAGCGAGTGGGCTCAGGCCTTGCAATGCTCGAGGACAGGGGGATAGGCGTCAAGTTTTTCCTTACCGGAACAGTTGCGGTAGAGGGGGCCTGCGAGCAGAGGCTGTAGGCAATGTCAGAAAGTCTAGGAGGGTTGAAACCACAATGGACTCAAGCTCTGGAGGGCTGGGGAACTTTGTTGGCACCATTGGCCCACTTCACCTTGGGTTAGATGCGACGGGTGCAGTGGTTGATTCAGGTTTCAGCGGTTCCGGAGGCCTCAGAGTCTTTTCTTTGGAGTTTCTTCAGAACAGGTCCACTGTTCACCGGAGGTCTTTAGTCTTTTTCGAAGGCAGGCAGTCCTCCCAAGTTTCTCGAGTCAGCAGCTGCAGGACAAGCAGACTTTGGCACAGTTTTCGATGAGGGCTGCAGACAGGCCAGCGGGGCTGGGGCCAAGCCAGGTGCTCTCTTCAGTCTTCTCTGCTTTAGCGGCTCTTCTGTTTCCTCTCTCTTATTGGGTCATCAAGATCTGCTTCTCTGGTGCCAGGGGTTCCCCTAAATACTGAATTTAGGGGCGTTAGAGGGAGTGCTTGGTAGTACACAATAGGCTACCTACCTTTAGGGTGACTACACCCTCATATGACCACTTCCGTTGGGAAGGGGGCATAACTCTGACCCTGGTTGGTTAATTCTCTCCAAGACAAGATGGAGGAATCTAAAGAGAGGGGTCCACATCACCTTCCCACCCTAGGGGTGGTGCTGGCTGAATGTGGGCACCCCTCCTAATCTAACTAATTTTCCCGCCTGTCCTCCTGCCAAAAGTGGAGCAGGACAGGGTGGTTGGCATCCTCTTGTATGAGAGAACCCAGAGTCACTTACCAAAGGCGGAGGGGCTGCTTTGAAGCACCCTTTCCTTGGGAAGCTAATATGCAGGGCATCTCGTGGGAGGGGGTGGAAGACGCCCCCTGCCAGAGCTGCCCTGGTTTCTGGCCTCCTGAGAGAGAAGGCCCTCACCCTTGGGGGTCAGGAATTTGTCTGTGGTGTCAGGCTGGCTAAAACCTGTCAGTCAGCCCACCAGCAGTTGGTACGGTTTCAGGGGTTACCTCTGAGGTGCCCTCTGGGTGCATGTATTGATAAATCCAACATTGGAATCAGTGTGGGTCCATCAATACGAGATGTTTGATATCAAACATCCCTATTTTCAGTTAAGCCATCATGTAGATGGGTAACTCGTTATCACCAGTGCCCCGCACATGTTTTAACATGGCTTCCCTATTCACTTGCACTAGCAGTAATCGAACTGCCCAGTCCAGGGGTATATCTGCTCATGCAGTTATGCCCTCACATGTAGCATAGTGCACCCTGCCATAGGGCTGTAAGGCCTACAGTAGGGGTGTCTTACCTATACTGCATGTTGTGTCTTCAGGCATGGCATACAGGGATGTGTGCAATGTTGACTCTGCAGTTTTCCCTGCATCAAGACACGCAGCCTGCTATGGCAGTTTGCATGATCTTGGTGAGGGATCCCAAGGGTGGCACAATTTGTGCTGCAGTCCCAATGCCCCAGGTAGCAGGAGTACAATTTTATTCAGGACTTACATGGGTTGCTGAAATTGTGCCAATTGTGGTCCAGTTTTAGGGAAAGAACACTGGTACTGGGAACCTGGTTAGCAGGGACACAGTACATCTCAGTCAAAGTTGCATCAAAAAACAGTCAAAAAGTGTGTGGTGGGTACTGCAACAAGAAGCCAGTTTCCTACAGGGGTACACAGTTGTCAAACTATTGAAAAGGAAAAGAAAATGCAGTGCTTACAAGGTGAGTGGATGTATTGTGTGTTTGGGGGTGGTGAAGTGAAAGAGATGCAAGGAAGTGCGCTCAGGAGAGAGTGAAAAGAATGTGCTGAGGAAGAAAGAGATGAGGTGTAAGATATGCAGATGGAAGAGATGTGGAGAAAAAATGGCGTATATGTGTAACATAGAGTTAACATAACACGAGTGTTTAAGACTCTCTAAAGTCCACTACCTTTTCCACAGATCTCAGTAATGTTTTATTCACAATCGCAGAATTGAAACATTTTCAGTATTATTTACAACTAAATTATTGTTGTTACTCACTTATCTTAAACATCTACACCCATTGACAAAGCCAATAGTCCTGGCTCGTTTTAGGTGTTTGTCAGTTGTTGTGTTATATATCTGGATGGAACAAAAGTACTGGTTAGGCAGCAGACGATGAGAACCACAGAAATTTAGTTTATGTGTTTAAGCCACGCCCTTAAATGCAAAGGCATGCCTCTACTTCTAGAAATACCCCAGTTTTTTCATCCTGCTTAAAGCCCTAAGAAAGGGAAAGGCCTCAAGGGACGGAGAATCTTGGTTTTGTTGCCATTCAGCGTTAAGTGACTGTGAAACATCCATTCTTCAACCTTTGATAGACACAACTCAAGTTGAGCTGCACTGACCAGAGCGCTTGAGATGTTTAATATGATACGGGTGTCGTCGGCGTCCATAAACAGTTCGAACCTGGGACACAGGATCAGCTGCAGCAGAAGGGACATGTAAAGGTGAAATAAAATGGGGTAAAAGATAGGGCCCTGGGGGACCTCACAGGATAGAAACCTGACATGAGGAAAAAGGTGCAACTGCCACATGAAATGTTCTCTCGGAGAGGACACTGGAGCCAGGCCCTTGATACCATGTTCCTTCAGGCAGTTAAAACGGATTGGATGATTCATGTTATCAAATGCAACTAATAGGTCTAACAAATTGAGAGTGGCTGGACGGTTTGCACCTGCACAGCGACATAAGACATCCAAGGCTGCAACAACTACTAGCTCCACGCTACCGCCTGGACAAAACCCTACTTGAAGGGGGTGCAGAAAAATTGTTGGCTTAAATGAAGTCCACAATGTTTGAGGAAAGCAGCTCTCCAACCACCTAGAATTTCTCAGCATAGTATGTTCTAGTACTAAAACCTATGCTAGACATCACGCAAACACCTTTGCAACATAGTGCAAAGGTGGAGGCGTGGTGCTAGGTAGGCTGTTTGTGCATCGGCGCTGGGGAAGAGAGCTTGTCACTGTGCCACTGGAACCAATCTACACTGACTGACGAGCCCCAATCAGGCTGAAACCGGTCATGGGTTGTTTGGTTTCCGGTTCAAGGAGGACGTGGCCTGGCAGGTCGGGCTGGACTGGTCATTTTGGAACAGGGTCCAGACTGATTCGCATAAGGCTGGGTCCAAACTGAGGTGGCATGGTGTGCAAAATAACGATGGACCGGGATGCTGCCCGAGTGATAACTAGTGGCTGAGATTAATTCAAGCATTCCACCCATAAAGTTTTTTGTACACTTTGGGGAAGAAGTGCAGCAGCTGCAATGCTCTCTTTCCCTAGTGTAGCACAGCAACTTTGGTTGCTATCCTGAGTTGTGCTGCTTTTTAGGTCTCGCCTGAGCTAGCGCGCATGCGCTGCTCTGCGAGGCTTCTAGTAAGGACTTTCAACTGGGACCACACGCTCGTGCGTGTGCTTTTTTTTGTTGCTCACACGCTATTGGCCTTTGCGTGCATCTGTCTAAGAAAGACAGCACGCAATTGGCCAAAGGTGGGTGCATGTCCCACCTTCTCTCTCCCCTGGCCTAGGGAGCTCGGGAGCGAGCAGCAGCGCGGCCGGGTGCCAGCTGCATACCTCACATTCCTTGCAGTGCGCGCGCACCGCGTTTGTTTACTTGAACTTTTGCACAAACCACATACTCTGAAATCTGCTATACCCGCCCTGCGAAGCACCTCCGAGCGTAGATCGTTAGTCGCCGGGTGGAGTGGTCGACTTCTTTATTCACGTTAGCGAGCGCGATTACGGGCTTTCACGCCTATCTCCATGCGGAGCAACTGAAAATCCCGGCCTTGCCACTAAATACTGAGGTCCGGTGCCCTGCACTTTGCTGCCGCCTCTTCCATTCCAACCCCTGGAGCTTGTATCGATCCTTCTGTGAACTCCAATGCTACTTTTCGCATTATTGCTTAATGTCTTCCCACCACCAAACGCTGCCCCCACCTATATGAACTACCGAGCTGTTTCCCTCCTTAATAACGGCACCCATTTGTTGCTGCCCCATCGGGCTCCTGAACTACACTTCAGTTCCTCTCCCCGAAACTTACTGAACAAGCAAGTGTGCAACTTTGCACGCCGTGCACAGTTTCTTCCTAAGGCCATACACGCGCATTGCATGTAAACTTGCAAATCTGTTGCAACAATTAGTCTTAATTTAGGTTAAACGTTAATTGAAACAGACATTTATTAAAAGCGAGGCAGGGTTGGTACGGATAGTGGCCGCCGAAGGAATGCGGGGTATACCGATCCTACACTAACGTTTACTTATCTGGCTGTTCTCCCCCTTCCCCCCCCCCCCCCATCGCTCATGTACCGTTTCAGTGAAGAGAGATTGGACAGTTGAGCGAAATCACATTTAAAATGTCATTACAGGCAATGCCTGCAATGAACTTATGGTGTGGTTTTTGTTTGTACTACCTTTAATGATTCATGGCATGTGTGGAGTTTATTTTGGTTCAGTGTAAAGTATTGGCTCATAGAACAAACATGTAGTACACCCCACTTCCCTTCAGGTATTCGGTTTGGTGTGTACCATTATGTGCTCGTCACTGATTCCTGCATGACTTGCCCGTTCATTTCAACCGAAAATAAATGCCCTGTCTTGTTAGATACTGCTGGGGGCGGAAGGGGGCGCTGGCAGCAGTGTTGGATGCCCGGTCTTGTACCCCAGGGTCTCTCATGTAGGTTAGTCACAGAGAGGCTTCGGCACAGCCAGGGGTTACCTACATAGCGTCCCATTTAACTGTGCCTAGTGCCTCGGTGCTGCGGCTGTCCTTCGAGGCGCACCGAGGCATATCACTAGCTATAGTGTGTTCGAGCCTGTATTGTATGCCTCTCTCAGGTGAAGCTGTGGTGCACAGTGGAGGCTTCTGGGAGCTACGGTCTGGGGTAACTTACACAGCGTCCCATTTAACTGTGCCTAGTGCCTCTGCTGCGGCTGTCCTTCGAGGCGCACCGAGGCATATCACTAGGTGTAGTGTGTTCGAGCCTCGTATGGTCTGCCTCTCTCAGGTGAAGCTGTGGTGCACAATGGAGGCTTCTGGGAGCTACGGTCTGGGGTAACCTACACAGCGTCGCGTTTAACTGTGCCTAATGCCTGTGTGCTGCGGCTGTCCTTCGAGGCGCACGGAGGCTTGTCGGAGTCCTATCACTAGGTATAGAGTAGGTGTGCGATCCCCTCCCAGGTGAAGCTGTGGTGCACAGCGAGGGGCTTCAGGGAGCTACGGTCCGCTGCGGTGACCCCCACATCACTGGAGCCCCGCAGTGGGTGTCTGGTGCAGTGGCATTACATCGCCTGCAGAGGGTGGTGGAGGAAGTGGCCTCGGGAAATATGAATATATATTTCTTATAAACAAAGGAAGGTTGATGTGAGCTAATAGTTTGGCGTTGGACTGAGTCATGAGCTAATGTTTGAAATCCACTACTCTACACCCGTTATACTTAAATAGAAACAATAGCTTTCACCCCATCATACACTAGCCTTCGGCCACGCATTTCACCCACCCCTGTGCAAACGCCCAACCATTCCAGTAACAACAAGCATTGGCATAGCCAATAGGTCTCGCTTTTGGGACCTTATAAGTATTTAGTTATGCAGCACAATATCCTTGGTGCAACAACAACTGTTGGCTAACGACGCTGGGAGCAGCCCCGACACCCACCGACCACGCACGCAACCTGGGAGTCATCCTCGACTCAACGCTCTCCATGGCCAAGTAAGTCAACGCAGTCTCATCCTCCTGCTTCAACACCCTCCGCATGCTTCGCAAGATCTACAGGTGGATCCCGACAGACACAAGAAGAACAGTCACCCAGGCCCTCGTCAGTAGCAGACTTGACTATGGGAACGCCCTCTACGCGGGAGCCCCGGCCAAGCTCATCAAGCGACTGCAACGCATACAAAACGCCTCCGCACGCCTGATCCTCGATGTACCACGCCACAGCCACATCACCCCCACCTGAGGAACCTGCACTGGCTCCCCGTCGACAGGAGAATCTCCTTCAAACTCCTCATCCACGCACACAAGGCACTCCACAAGACTGGCCCAGCCTACCTCAACAGACGACTCCTCTTCTACGTCCCCAACCGCCAACTCCGCTCTGCCGACCTCTCCCTCGCCACCGTCCCTCGCATTCGAAGAACTACCACCGGCGGCAGATCCTTCTCCCACCTCGCCGCCAAGACCTGGAACACCCTTCCACTAAGCCTACGACAGACCCAAGACCTGCTGACCTTCAGGAGGCTACTCAAGACCTGGTTGTTCGACCAGTAGCAGCACCCCCCCCCTTTTCTTTTTTCCCTAGCGCCTTGAGACCCTCGCGGGTAAGTAGTGCGCTTTACAAATTCTGTGATTGATTGATTGATTGATTGATTGCATGGCTAAACACTTATAAGGTCCCAAAGGCGCGACCTATTGGCTATGCCAATGCTTGTTAATAAATCTATCTCTGCGTTGTGTTATTCAGTAAAGTATGAACAGGCATCAAAGGAGGTGCATGCAAACTTCAAGGCCTAGGATTAGAACCTTGCTGTTTTTAATCAAGCTTGTGTTATTCTAGGGTTGTTGAACAATGGTCCCTTTGGGTAAGAATAAACACTTAGTAAAAAGAGCTTTGAAAATGGTTATAACTATATAGACTGGTAAATCTGGCTTTCTTACAGAGCTTACAGAGGCGAGGCCATAAAACGGGTGGGCGCTGCTACTTGAATGAGTCCCTGTGGCGGCATTCTCTCCCCCTCAGTTTCTCCCCCACCACCGCTTTCTCTTTCTGCTCCAACCTTCTTTTCCTTCCCTCCCTCATAGACTCTCGCTCTTTCCCTCTCCCCGCCACCCAGGGCCCATCCCTCCTCTGCGTCGGTACAGCCACGGCGTCCAGTGGAAGGGGCGGAGAGCCGCTGCTGCAGCCACGGCTGCCTGGCAACCCACCCTCCCCTCTTGACTGAAGGGAGCGATTAGCCGCCTCCGCCGGCTGTTGCTCGTCCCTTCTCTGGCCTCTCCCCGGCCATAGGTCGATGGGCAGCTCGGCCCGTCTGTTCTGAGCTCTGCGTCTTTGGCGCTTCCATCCGTGCGGTATTAATGCACCCTCAGCCGCTCGGATGCACATGGAGGGCTGGGAGGCGGCGTGCAGTGCCGCGGGGAAGCTTAAAGGACGGACGAGAGGCCTCGAAATGTCCGGGGCCAACGGGGTCCAGGCCAATCAGCAGGAAAGGGACCCGCCGATTCTTATCGGAATTGGAAACACGACCTGTGGTCTGTCAGACACAGGGTGGGAGTCGAGGGTGGCATCCTGAGGCCCTCAGGGTGCTATATTATGGCTATTCTTCAGGGAGCAACAATGGAAGCACTGCGCATGCGTGCGCTCCAAGAACCCGTATATGCCCGTCACTCGAGTACACTCAATTCAAGCATGACGTATGCGTACCCTACAGGAACCCATGTATGCCAGCCACTCGAGTGCCCACAATGTAAGCACTGCGCATGACTATAACACAGGAGCCCATGTATGACAGTCACTCGAGTACCCCAAATGTAAACACGCTTCATGAGAACTCTACAGAAACCCATGTATGGCAGTTACCCTTTCTCCCAATTTAAGCATCATGTATGAATGCACCAGAGGAGCGTCGTGTTGGGACAGGAATGTCTCCTGCGTGATGAACAGACGTGTTCCCCTGAATGCCCGACTGCTTGTAGGTGGCATCCTGACTTTTGGCCCTGGTGTCATGCTATTCTTGCATGGGCGCAGAGACCAGGGTTTGCCCCTGACCTCGGTAGATCCCGGACTTGTGCTGCGAGCGGGAGCGCACCCCTATTTACTGGCAGTGGACTGCTCTGGCTGTCATGGGTTTATCATGTAGAGCTGTGATGGCAGTATACCGTGCTTTGAAAACACCCAGTGACACCAGATCATTCTATCTGGGTCACTGGAGTGGAGGCCTGCTGGCCCACTTATGGAAAGTTATGCATGTGTGCGCTTACCCAGCCCGTTGCGCTAAAAACCAGAGTGTATGTTATGTGCTTTTATGTGTGTAGCCTGCGTGGTACATGCATGGCGTGAGTGAGCCCGAGTGACGGAGGTCGGTGGGATCCATTATGGATGTTTTGAATACCCCTGGCCTGGCTTTGCAAAGATGGAGCTGAGCATTGTGCTCGCAGACACTGGAAGTGTAGTGCTCACATTCCTGAAGCTGCCGGGAGGAGACCTAGACACCGAGGGGGGTAGAGATAGATATTAGAAGAGGCATTTTGGTTAATTATGAGCCTTTAATTAGTCTTCCTGAATGCTGCCATTTGGTGCATGGTAGGTGTGAGGGGCGGGACTGCAGACTCCGTTGTGTAAGGTGAGGAAACCTTTAGGTGAAACCGTCCCTTTTGTCTTTTCCCCAATTATTCCTTCTGTTGGGCTGATGACAGCCAGGTGCAGAAACCTCACACCTTCTTTCTGCATCAACATAGAGGCTGTGTCTATAGAATATCCTGGAACGGTCACTTGAAAGGAGAACCACTCTAAACCTGTTTTACAGTTTCAGACGGTGGATAAAAGTATATAAGTGTAACCCCACGACGCCAGGTGTTGGTGAAGTTTCCAATCCTTTATGGCGAAGGAAGGGAGTGTTCCGAAGTTTACAAAGAATATTGCTGTGCAACCAGGGGTCTGCCTCACATCGAGTCTCCCAGAAGTGAGGAGACGTCACTCAAGGTGTGGATATCTTGCGGGAGGAGCTGTGTATCTTTCCTGAAGTGCCTAGAAGCCTGCCTGCTGGAGAGGAAGGGAGCCGTCAACCTTGCTGGAGAAGAAACCACCCAGGAAGGAATGAGGTGCAGCAGGTCCGTGTCTGTGTGGTGCCCAGAGGAGATGCCTGCTGGGGAGCGATCTTTTGGACCCAAGCGTCAGAGGGCTCTTAGACGTAATGGTTCCTGATGGAACCGTGACTCCCCAACAGCAATTGGCAAGGCCCAATTTAGGCTGCGATTGTGCACTGAGATCGGCGTTTGCATGGTCGCAAGTGTGCGAGCTGAGATCGGTCTGTGTGTGGCCACGTCTGCCCGTGTGTGAACTCAGCTACCCAAGCTATGGCCAACCAGTGTGGGGCTGCAACTCCCTAGGTTCCACCTTGCCCATACGGGCTGCAGCAGCCGTATTCATGATCGGTCAGTCGGAACTTCAAGGTCCTGCCTGCCCCATTGTTGTCAAGACCCTAAGGTCCAGAACACGCACCGTCAGTCACAGTCAGGATGACGCCGCATCAGGACCGCCACCTTCTGCTCCTGGACACCAGAGTACAGTGAAGAATTGGTCCCAGTAGAGCAATTCTTAGGAACACACAGAGTTAAAACACATTAGACAAGAATACACTAATACAATGTAAATTTCTTGCTCAATGTTATTTAATCACAATGAACATTTTGAATGCTTATAAATCAGCAAAAGATTCAGAAGGCTGTACGACACAAGTGCCCCACACACGGGGGAGAAAAGCAAAGGGGGAAAGGTAGTGTGCATCAAGTGAGGGTTGGAAAAGTGTAAAGGAAAGGTAGTGACATTATATTCATCACAGGATTATTTTCAATGGAGATGGCTAACTTAAGCCTCACAGTTAAATGATGAGAAATACATTGCCATGGTTAGGAGTACATTATCACAGAGAGAAAGCACTGTTGATCAAACTGGCATATGACAATAACGTAGTCGACGTTTCGACCCCCAAAAAAACAAGGTAGGCTGCTTAGATCCTTACGACGGGGTCTTCCTCAGGACTGAAAAAGGGGTCACCATAATCCGCCCTTGACTGGAGGTGGTAATGTTGTAGTTGGGCCCGTAGGCTCAAAGGCGGAGAGCGGATTGATGGCACTTGATTATAATGGTAGGAGTATATCCCTTGTGATCAACCATTAGGACAGGAGAATGGTATTGCCAAATTACCATGGACTACAAGGTTCCATTTACGCTGTAGAATAAATCTAAAATGTTCGTACTCAGTCACGACTTCGAAAAGCCCACTGGGTGCTCACAGTACTCTTCAAAGTGCATCCGTCGTCAAAGACTGAGTATGAACATTTTAGATTTATTCTACAGCGTAAATGGAACCTTGTAGTCCATGGTAATTTGGCAATACCATTCTCCTGTCCTAATGGTTGATCACAAGGGATATACTCCCTACCATTATAATCAAGTGCCATCAATCCGCTCTCCGCCCTTTGGAGCCTACGGGCCCAACTACAACATTACCACCTCCAGTGAAGGGGGGATTATGGTGCCCCCTTTTTCAGTCCTGAGGAAGACCCCGTCGTAAGGATCTAAGCAGCCTACCTTGTTTTTTGGGGGTCGAAACGTCGACTACGTTATTGTCATATGCAAGTTTGATCAACAGTGCTTTCTCTCTGTGATAATGTACTCCTAACCATGGCAATGTATTTCTCATCATTTAACTGTGCGGCTTAAGTTAGCCATCTCCATTGAAAATAATCCTGTGATGAATATAATGTCACTACCTTTCCTTTACACTTTTCCAACCCTCACTTGATGCACACTACCTTTCCCCCTTTGCTTTTCTCCCCCGTGTGTGGGGCACTTGTATCGTACAGCCTTCTGAATCTTTTGCTGATTTATAAGCATTCAAAATGTTCAATGTGATTAAATAACATTGAGCAAGAAATTTACATTGTATTAGTGTATTCTTGTCTAATGTGTTTTAACTCTGTGTGATCCTAAGAATTGCTCTACTGTGTCCAATTCTTCACAGTACTGTTTCATACCCAGGTCCCAGTGGCTTATTTGGGTTTACCCTTTCTTTGTAACCCTCGAGACAGAAGACATGAGGAACTGCCGGCAGGTGCGCCGCCGCTCTACAGGAGTGTGTGGGCTTGACTAAGGGCTGTGGCAGGAGAGGCCAACCTGTGAGGACTGATTCCACTGCAGAGTAACAGATACTGAGTGCATATACCATTAGGGGGTGATTCACTCTGCACCTGAGCTATGTTCATGCTCCTGCTGTTATCCCTCTAGAGAACAGGGTGACACCCAGAACCGGATAGAGAGTCTGTGGACAGAGGGGGACATTGATGGACTTGGGAACATGCAGCCTAATAGCATGCAGAGACACTAAATTGTTTCTATTATTAGTGTGTAATATTGCCTACTGTTGCATGATAAAGTACTTTCTTTCTTGAAATGATAAGCACTGGGCTGGATCGTCACTTATTGAATTAATTGTTGAGCTCTGAGCTTGAGTACCTCACACTACCTCCCTGAGAAGCCTGTGTCTGCTCCCCATTACTTCGCCCGGTTTGCATGCAGAGCGGTGGTAGGAAAGATCTCAGGACATCAGAGGCAAACAACCTCAACCCCGATGGTTGAGACCCGGGAACCCCGGCAGAGATGGGTGTCACTCACACCCCATGGCCCCAAACAGTGTCTTACACCCATGTATGCCAGTTACTAGGGTACCCCTAATTTAAGCACAGTACATGAGTACACCGTTGGAGCCCTTGTGTGCCAGTCACTCAAGTAATCTTGAGTCAATCAACCATGGACTGCATCCAATAGAACTCAATAGACTACGGTTGTGCCAAAGCATTTCCATGATGGCACTCTAGGCATTCCGACCTTATCTGGACAGCTGTAGCGCCTCATTCTGTGGCCCCTCTCGCAGTTCTCGTGATTCTAAAACTAGGTACACCCCCTCATCATTTAATAGAGAGTACAAGCTTCTTCCTTGGCCACAAATAAATGTGGGGATATAGTGGAGATTTTGGCCAGTGAATCTCAAAAGATGCTTTACATCCTGACTGCGGTCAGATCTTAGAGTCTCAGATCTATGCTGGCGACCACAATTGATGAACCATTGGCCATTGAGACAGCTTCCTCAAACTCCTCAACTAAAGCACCTTTTGGGTGTCAGTCCTGGCTTAAAGCTATTTTACCAGACGGCAAGTCAAATACAAAAGGCACCTTAATTGTCTCCAACAGAAGTGGCAAACTCCGGGCCAGCTCCACGAGGGTCATTTGGCACAGAGGGCCCCGGATGGATTCTTTACACTCTTATCTCTGGCACCCGCCACAGTCTGGTATTTAGGTTTTGAGTCAAGACCATAAAGCCCTACAAGGAAAGTTTTTTTCAGGGATTTCTGAGCTGTGTTTTTAACGTTCACAAGTTGTGAACTTATTACTGACCCATAGGAGGCAAGTAGTTGTACCCATGCCCACAGTACCCGCTGGGCATGGCCTGCAGCAGTTCCTTGGTCCCAGTGTACAGCCCTTGTAGTCATGCCCTGTGGGCAGAGCAAAGCTTCAGGCCATGAGATGTGCCCAGTTACCGGCACTATTATATTTTTGATAATTTGCTTTCGACTTGAGTACCACAAACCTGAAATTAACTTAAAACACCTTTCCAGGTTTCGGGTTTATTAGGTTTTTTAAGGACCATCGGTTGCCAATGTACTGATTCTGTGCACCAACCACGAGCAAGTCTTGAGAATTAGGAGGCCACATTTCTTCTTTTTCATTTTATTGTTATTTTCCCCATTTCAGGCCCTATTCTGGTCCTTTTTGGAAGTAGGTGTGCTCATATTACCTAATGAACCTAACATTGGTACCTTCCAACTACCAGCACCTAACCTAATTTCACTCCATCAATATTATCCCTTAAGTACTGATTGGGATCTGTGTGCACACTGAATAGCACCCACTGTCACAGTGCTTGTTCCTACAGGAACCCAACAAATCAAAACAAAAACACAGGTGCACCACACACTGGAATTAAGTCAATAAGGAAGGTCCATATCCAGACACAAAAGTTCTTCAAGTTTTTCTTTCTTTTTATTCCAATTTCATTTAATGTAGATAAAACACAGAGTCCAGCTCTAATGTCTCAACACACAGTACAGCCGTCGCGTTTCGTCCCTAGTGCAGGACTTCTTCAGGGCACTAAATAATGGGAGGATCCAACACTTCCATAGAAAAAGAGGTCATAGATTTCCCTGCTAATGAGCTGTTTCCCGTCCGATACGTTTATTGTATCAAGAACAGGAACCCTATATATGAAAGCCACGACCAAAGAATAAATAAATAAAAGGCACGTCCCACAATGGTGGTATCCAAAACCGACTGGTTATATTTCGGCGATATTCACAACAAATCCTATCAGGATTAACCTGTAAAAAAAAACGAGCAAAGGGGACGTCCCATCACAAAGCAAACCATAAGTTGCAAACCAATTTGGTGAGGAAACAACAGCCGAGATAAAGCTGTCAAGATCAACGGGAGCGCTGGGGAACGTAGCAGCAAACAAAAGGCCGGGCTGGACTCTGTGCTCATATTACCTCCTGAGTACTCACAAATATGATTTTTGAGCAGCAAGGTCTAGGGCTGTCATAATGGCTGCTGTAGCAAAAATGTTCTGCTCTGGGCAGAAAGCCAGATGGCCAGCTCAAATTAATGCTCAAATTCATATTTTGCTTCACAGACCAGTTTGCGCACATACCTGCAATACAGTTACACACCTGTTTTTTTTAAAATACTGACTATAAAAAAGAAAAACAGACAATTGTCTGTGGAATCGGGTTTTCAACTAAGTTTAGTGTGTTGATCCGTTCATTTTTTTATCTGGTGTCTTGGCTACCTGTTGCCATGGAAACTGGCACGTGAAAGAAACCTTTGGGATCCCGTCCTTATACCTCGTCTCTCCCCACCCAATGAACACCCAGCACACAATTTTGGCAAAACAAACTTGGTGCACATATTTTTGGGGACACGTTTAGGGTAGATTACTCAAATAGGGTAAAGGCAATGAGGAATTCGAAAATGTCTTTTAACATTGATTTATCACCCGTGCCGCATCTTCCCATCGTCGCCGACACGCATGCGCACGCACGAGTGATATTATTTGTATCATGGCGGGCCCAAAATATTGTTTGAAATTGATATAAAAATACATAACAGGAGGACTTGTATTGTCAGCAAAGTCTTGTACTGGCATCTTGGGGTTCTGGTAAGCTTGACAAACAAGTCGTCTCAAGTCCTCACGGAGGAGGGGTGGTAACTATTATTTAGTAAGATGGGAAGAGATGAAGGATGCTATTTTCAATGAAACTATTTCCAACACCTGGAATTTTCTGTTGCATTTTATAGACTGATTCCATTCTGGACGAACAACAACACGCTGTACTAAGTCATCAGGATTTTGATGGCATTTAACCTCCAGATCTAAAACAAAGGTCATTTGATTCACCTAATGTTGGCTCAAGAGAAGATGGACACCTTGGTTACTATTCCACAAACCTGGGAAATTTTGACATAAAAGGAATGGCCTCCTGACATGACTGTCTCATATTTAGACAGTCCTTTTGCTGCTACCCACTGTGCTTCTGTTTGTGTTTCATACACAACTAGACTGATTTGTGTGGTGTGTGATACCAGGTTTAGACAGGATCCATCAATCTTGAAAGATGGCAGAGGTTGACAGTTCTCTGGAGCTCATATTTGTTTAGTTGTTTAGAGAGTGTGGTGGTGGTAAGGAAGGAGAGGTATCTAGATTAGGACCAGGAGGACTGGATCTTGGGCACATTTCTCAACATCCACATAAGGTAAATTTACATCCAACAGTTAAACTTTAAGGAACTCATTTTCATAGAGGTGATCCTAAAAACCTGGCATGAGTTTGTCCATGCTGGACCTACGGTGGACAACCCTGGTGTCCACGGTGTAAGGTGTCCTGAAGTAGTGCATTTCACCCGGTATCCCCTCCTAATCTGACTTATCGGCCTCCACATCTCTGGAGAATAAAACTTTGAAACTTCAATTTAACTCTAAATTCTCTGATTACAATAACTGTTGGGACCAGCCCAAGCAATGCTTGATGGCCCAAATGTTATACAATGAGATTTATTTATGAAGGTGCCTGAGTAGCTACCCACACTGTAGAGCACAGTGTGGACTTAAGTCCTTACGCAAGACATTATACATCTTAGTTACTATGGAGGTGCAGTTTTGAGCTCAATGCCAGGGTTCATTATTGACTCTCCATGATAGAGTCTTGGCTGGCAAAGGTTTCAGCATGTCACCTCATCAGCATCTTTCACCTCTTCCCCCTCTTCATGGGCTAGAGCGATGTACCCTTATTTGAACCCAAGCCCACCGTCCATCGCAGCACCACCCTACCTTCAAGGAGCTGGGATGAAGGGTGTAAGAGCCCAGCCCGCCACGGCTGAGAGCTTCATTAACTACAGTCACAAAGGATAGGAGGTGTGCTTGGGCTGTGAGGCATGCAGGTGTGAGGTAGTTGCCGTGTGAGAGGAGGAATTCTGAGTGGTCGGACTGAGGTGGAATGTGTGCTGCTAGGCGTGTGAGTATTCCACCCAGGGGGCTGGTGGGGATGTGTACATATGTTTGTTCCTGATCTTGTAAATAGTTATTAAACATATTGGATTCAACTTTCTGCTTGCAGCCAGGGGGCACTACAGGCTGCCTTGTGAGCCGTGCTGCTCTCTCCACAGAATTCCACATCCCACTGGCACCTGATGCCTGGAGTACCATCCATGCAAAACTACAGCTACGTTAGAGTCTTTGCGGTGAGGGGCGGGGCTCTTCAACCAAATGAGATCTGCATTGGGTTCTCTTGCGTCTACTCTATCTTGACTAAACATTGGGCTTTGACAACTTCTCTGCTTAGCGCCAACACCCAGGAAAAAATGCCTTCCAACCACCAAAGTGTCGGGACGCTGTTCATGGAAGGCAGCGGTGGTGCCCCACCGCCCCCCATTACTTTACTATTCTGCTGCAGCGACCTGATTGGATGAACATGTTTGTAAGAGAAGCTGATGATAGGTGGATGCTGAGGTTGTCCTTCGTAGAGAGGAGGGTACGTTTGGGAACATGAGCGCTCTCTTGTGATATAAGTTCATTGGCAGGGATATCATTCCATGTCTAGAATACTTTGGGGGCAAATCAACCCATGCTTGTGATAGTACTCCTTGGTGGCATGCATAGCTCAGAGGTAGTTCTGCTGTCTGTAGCCTCATCCTGCCCAAGCTGTGCCAGGTGGGATTGCCGTTTTCCCCACTGTTCGATTTTTTCTTCTGTTGTTTACTGGAGGGGTAGCTCTGCTGTCTTGAAATATGGGTTTGTTTCATGCAGATCCCCGTAAACACTTGGATACGATTAATGTTCCCCGGTTGGGAGTTTTATTGCCATCTTCTCTGTGCACCAACCATGCAGCTACACTGCACCGATGCCCAATAGGGCTGCTGTGGCCGTAGAAGGACCTGCCGACACACGTGCCGGGCAATACATGACCATTGAACCAGCCATAAGAGAAGGTTCTTCGCTCGGACTCGTGAAGGTCAAATATAGTTGGTATCTTAACTCTGAAGATCTGGAACAGAAGAAAGTAAGCAAACACTGGGGTCTGTGGTTAAGATGAACACGGTCCATACCTCTTAGATAAAACCGAGTCAGAGGCTGGGACATGCAACGGGTCAATGCCAAGTACGGACCGTGGTCTCTATACACTGAAAGCACACTCACTCCCCCTCCGGCATCTCTTGACGAGGTCCATCAGATGGTCTTGTATGAAGATGGCAAGAACTGTTGTGTCCCTGAAAGATGTGAAGGGCCTTGATGATGAAGGGGTGGGGGGTCCTTGGAACACCAGTAAACCCTCACTCAATACCTTGAAAAGGGCATAGAGTGGGTGAAAACAGCCTCCGTGGGGGAAGAGCAGTTTCCAATATACTGAAGAATGTCACTGCATGGAGATAACAGACAACAGTCTTCAAAAGCAGCGTTTGGAGGGCTGGCTCCTGTGAGAATGCGCAAAGTCCAAGGTATATCTTCGAACCGCATCTCAAAATATACCTGCATGGAATTTGATGCATTTTCATGAGAGGAGTTTCATCTTTAAAGCTGCTTATGACTCAGAGCGATACAAAAGGGGATGATGGACGGAACGCTTGAGCCAATCAAACACTCACCCCCAGTCAACTGATCTGGGTTTAATCCATCATCATTCTTTAGCTCACTCCACCACCCCAGTTCAGACATGGCCATATGCAAATCAGTCTGACCCTGTGCCTCATGGGAACAGTCCAGCCCGAACTGGTGAGTGTTTGATTGGCTCAAGCGTTCCGTCCATCATCCCCTTTTGTATCACTATGACTCAGAGCAGCCGTCTGCATGGAAAGCTGTCAGGAGAGATATTCGTATATTGATGTCAAAGAGCTTTTGGAGGTTTCTAAGCGCTTTAAACTAACATGGCCCTTCTAATGTCGCTCAACTTAACTGGCTAGCTCCAGCATACGTCTTCCGGCTGTGGAAGTCCATGTAGGACGCATTGCATTCTGGGTAACAGCATCTGTCAAAGTTGCATCATTACGAACCGGACATTGATTTACGTCATCAGTTGTAGGCGCATTCGAAAAGCAAAAAGTTAGCATGTTTTGGTTGCTATAATGTGAGATCTCCTGACCAATGGGGGAACTGCTTCCTTCATGGCATGGCTGTGCTATGAGGTTTAATCCCCAGAAGCAATGGAGATTTATCTGTGAGAGCATGAATCGGGTACTGCGCATGTACAAGTTTGTGGGTGGATACAAAGTAGGCTGTGAATGCAGACTTGACACTTACTTTTCAAACAATGGCGGGTAGATGTGTATTGTGCACTGCAAAAGTTACTGAAGCAATTAATTCGTTGATAATTTGTCTATTAACCTTATATATGGTTACATGTTGAGAGACTCTAGATAGGACAACTGGAAATGTGCAGCAGTGGGGATGCAGGGGAGATATTGTGCTGCAGGGTTGACTAAATTATCGGGCAAGGAAACCCAAACTGTGCAGCAATTATGTGGCACCACTTTCATTTAAAAGCAGCTTACAGGACAATATAGTCCATTTTATTTGTATTATGCACATGACTCACTGGGAGGTGCTCCAGTATCGCCAAGGGATGCAGTTTGCGATCCCTTTGAAATCTGAGTGCCCTATTGAAAAACTACAGCTATGAGAACTTAGTTTGTGGTGCAAATTATAGAGCAGGTGGCAAATTATGTGGCAGCTGCGGTAAATTCTTATTTATGTGGAACACACCACAGCTACATAATATCATTTTTTCCATTGGCCCAGAATCTAACATTGGTAATAACACATGTAGTTTTTATATTAGTATCTGTATCTCTGTAACCTAAAGTATAGCTTTGCTATGAGGAACCCTGGCCAGTAAGACCTGTGCCAAGTGAGGGATAGCTGTGCTGTCTAAGGCATGAACCTGTCAGCTATGAGTTTGGTGATTATAGGAACATTGTTGGCCTCCACACGCATTGCTGCTTGTGTGCTGGAGGACCAAGCTACAAATCCATTTAGACGAATTTGATCTGCAGAACTTTCTATAATATGCTCTGAAATTTGCCCTGGCAGCTTCTATTTAACACAATTCAGTATTCTCATAAGAAGGCACAGAATACTACTGTTTAAAATTATTCTACATTTTTATTGCATTTATTTTTAAAATAATAAAAGTTCGTGAATTTCCCTATAGTTTCCTAAATGGAGACCTCTGTCCCAGTGGAAGAGATTTTCACACACAGGTGAAAAGTTACCAATAGTAAGTTCACACTCGTAAATTCAGTGTTAGGATTCTCCAGTGAGGGGGTAGAGACCCTTAAGTTTACAGTGAGGTGTAAATCTCCATTTGGAAATTGTGAATAGCAGAAAAGTGGAGAGTTACACTTAGGTGTAGGAGTAGATCTGCATGTGCAAACCTTTGTGAAAGGAACCTTTAATGTACACTACTGAATGCTCTCGTAAAGCCTGGTTTAGGTATGTTTAATGGGACCATCTACCTATACTGAATCTCAAGCTTAAGATTACAAATTGAATTGGAAATTTGTACCGGGATCCCGGGGGGCAGAATCTCCAATTCCGGTCAATATCTCCCACCACAATGCGAAATAACTGCACAGACCTGAAAACAGCTGGTCTTTTTAAGTGCATTTGCCCCCATTCCTGGGAGAAACCTCTGACATTCTCCACCTACTCAGAGCAGGCGGAAGTATTAGCGGGGGGGACGGTTGGGGGGAAAGTGGGGGCGCTGGTGGGTTAGGGCAAGCTGTTTGGGGGTTTATTGTCTGCTGACTCTCAGTGCTGCTGCGGGAGTCGGCTGACCACCAGGCTGTGCTGCTGCAGGAGTCGGCTGACCGCTGGGTTGTGCTGCTGCAGGAGTCGGCTGACGGCCGGGTTGTGCTGCTGCAAGCAGCATCTGCAGCAGGGAAGACAAGTCCAGTTTCTCAAGGCCTGGAATGATCAGGTTGGAGTTTGTGGACAAATAATTCCGGTCCCAGAGACACTTGTAACTGTGGGAGGTAGAATTCCACCCAGAGTTATTTTTCCAGGTGGAATTCCTTCACTCATAATGAGGCTGTGACTTCACCCTCTACCTAAAGAATTGAAAATTAGATCTCAATTTGTGGTGCAATGCATGATACTGGCTAAGAAATGTAACATTGACTACAACAGTGGTCCTCAGGTTGATGGATGGGAGAAGGATCTATGTGAATCGGCGTTAAAAGAGGAGAAGGAGATATTACTCGTTCGCGTAGACACAGAGGAAGAGGAGGATCTTCAGCGCTTGGGGCCAGGTGCTTTGGTTTCTCCATTGGTGACAAAGGGCGTTCTAGCATTTTCACTGGCTCAGGTTTTAGTCATTTGTGCTGACTGTTCAAGCCTTAGAACTCAGTTGTCAGCTGTCAGTAGGCAGCACTGTAGAAGGGGGAAGGGGGAGCTTCACTGGGCTCAGTGGAACACTACTCCTAGAGTGGGCTGAATAAGGATTCCCCAGTCTGACCAAGAATTTTACAGCATTAGGGAGTGTACGCAAAGCTAAGCACACAGAACAATCACCCCACACATCCACTTGCTCACTCCCCTAACTCCTCCCGCAAGGATCCTCCCTACTAGAGATGCAGGTAAAAAGACCTGTTCCCAGAGCTAGAATCTATTGTCATCATCACCGCCAATCGCATCACAGCGCGGCAAGAGAGGGCATGAGCCATTCTCTCTAGGATTAGGTGGGGGTGGGGGTATTCTTTAGCTGTTCCTCTTTTCATCAAAGTTCATGTCTGCTGCCATGCATCGCTTGTTAAAACACGGAGCACTTCAAGGGGTAGATCAAGCTGGATATTGTCTACTCGATGGGAGGAAAAACATAGGGCAGATCAGAAGAAAATGTGCAGAGGAGGGAGCACAACTTTACAAAGTCATGTAGAATTCAACGGGTTTTAAGTGATGCCCAGTAATGCCAGGGGGTTTATACTTTCATGGAAACATGATGTTGGATTGTCATCTCCGACCCTTGCTGGGTTTTGCTCTAATCTTTGTTCTTTTAATATTTATTGTTCATGAGCCAGACTCATTTCTCTTCTCTCATTATCTGCAGGTCTCACCAGCACGATTGTTCCTCCTCTCTGACCTGATGTGGTCACCTAGCCTCCCAGAAGCACCACCTCTACCCAACCTACGAAAAGATGTAACCGCCTGACACAACTGGGACCTTGGCGTCTTACCTTCTGCACACAGCTGCAATTTGCTCTTGGCCTCGATGCCTTTCAGCATCCTGCATCCTTCTCTCAACAACCAATCCCAGTGGAACGAAGAAACTTTTCAGCTTCCTTTGACGGATGCCATAGAGGGATACACTGGAACATAACACAACATTGTATCGCATCCTTACGTTGTTGTAACCAGTCATCTTACTCTAAAGCATACAACCATATTTGGATTATATGTAACAAATACGTAAAGTCAGGTGCTGCATCTATAGGTTAGACGTAGAAGACATTGTGGTGGGAGGGCAGTTAGGTGACCAATTTTGTTTGGATCTGCTCCTGAGCGGGCTGCACATATCTGGATTTATATAAAGAGGCGTTCAAACTCTCAGCCTTCGGGTGAAGATGTTGTGTCCTATCTCACAAACTGGCTGCTGAGTCAGGAAGGAGTCACGCTTTTCCATTACATTGGCGCCTTCAACCAGAAGCACATCAATGTTCTATCGAGGAGGCGAATTACTGGAATGAAGTCAAACACAGAGAAGAACTGAACTTTTGCGAAGGAAAAGAAGCACGTCCCTAAGCCACTTCCTTCATCACCACAACCAGAAGTTTGTGGTTGTGGGTAAGAAGTGTTAGTTGTCTTAGTAAAACCTTAAAGTGGACACTAAATGAATGATTCCATAATTGGTTTCAAATCCCAATTAGACATCAAACAATGGGAGATTTGTTTTTATCCAGAACAAAACCAGATGTGAAAAAACAGACATCCTGGAATGTAAAATCCAAATCATTGGACATTCCGCAAGCCAAAATCAACATAATCAAACAAGCGGACATTTTAGTGTCCAAAACCCAACAGGATATCATGAGAGAGACAATCCACAACACAAAATGCAACAAAACTTCTGACAAAAGGATATAATGGAACTCAAAAACTTACAGAACATCAATGAACCTATATAGATTCCGGAATCCAAAACCCAACCAGAAGTCTTCAAATAAATTAACATTCTGGAATCCAAAAAGCAACCAGTTTCCTATCATCAAATGATAGGAGATTCACTTATTGAAAACCTAACCAAGCACAATCAAGTGAAGGGACATCCCATAAAAGCAGACAATATCACAAACATGCTAAAATCCAAAACCCTTCTGGACGTTATCCAACAAACATTCTGGAACCCTCTTGGTTGATGATTGATGTTAATGTAGAATTGGATGAAAAAAATCACCCCTTTAAAGTCCTTTGCTTATACTAGAGGCCCCTTTGATCACATTTCGGACAGACTGGGTGGTTTGTAATGACTTCCTGCAGTTCCATTATAGTACGTGTGAGTTTGTGTAGATCTTGGTGAATGATGTTTTCTCGGAATCCATCAATCTTTTGACAAGATGCAATCAATAAACTCTTCCGGCGCTAATATCAGTTACTTTTTATTGGAGTGGTATATTTATAAGGCACATCAAGTGAGCAGAACACCAGCCGCGGTGCACCTTGCAGCAACGACTGTGATTGAAGCAGAAATGTTTGGTACATCTGCACAGAGTAGTGTCTCTATCCTGATTTTATTCAAATAGTTCATCACTAGAAATGTGGCCCATTGAGCAGTATAGCTTGCCTTCAATATTATAAATATGTTCCAAATGTCTTTAGCCTTTCCCAGAATGGCTGTACGAACCATGTTGTTGAGATGGATGTCAGAAGCAGTGCTTGGAGATTAGCGCTGAGAATAATTATGTTTTGACTGAATCCGTGTTATATTTTGGTTGCCAGCAGTTTTTAATCTTTTTTAATCTCTAGTTTCTTTTCATATTTTAATGTCACATATTGTCTTTGAGTGCAGCACTCCCACTCCTGTCTGTGGTTTAAACCCTTTGGGTGAGGATTGCCTACAGGATTCTGGGTCTGAGTTGGATACCGTGTAAAGGTTTGCAATCCTTTTCCCATCTGATATTCCTTCTACAAGTTACAGAATTCTGGACCAGTTGAAGGTTATCCTCAAAATCCTCATAATACCGTTCACACTGTAAGCTGACACAGCAACCAAGTTTAAAGATTGAGCATAAATGGTATAAATGTTCTTAATTTAGCCCAATTTAGTAATATATCTGTTTAATTTAATTTGCAAGTTACTTAGTAGGTGCTACAGCCTTTGTGTGATTTGTAGCAGGGACGGGTTGAGACCTCTGCCTCTCCTACCCCTTGACATATGCGTTAGTTTTAGATTCTGTGCATTTCCGATTCTTCTTAAGAGCACTGAGTTGTGAGGGGTTTTTGCTGATCTTATGGGGCCTATTCACGAACTGCATTTTGTAGTACTTTAGTAGTAGTTCTAAAACTGTACCACTAAAAATTACTACAAAATGCTATTCACAAACCGGTGAGTGCAAATCTCCACCGCTTTGTGTGATGGATAAGGGAAAGTGCCTGGAAAAAGGGGCATGCTTACTACTAAATGGGAGCGGTTGAAGTAGGAGTAAGAGGGGTTTAGGATGGGGTTTATGGAAGGACATGCTTCCATCCACAAAAGAGCAAGCCTAATTGCTGTTCACAAGCTGCATTTCCAAAGGTACTACATCCAAAAAGGGACCAACAACAGTAGTAAATTACTCCAACTGGAGTAAATCCAGAAACACACATGGCCAACCACTGGTAAAGCAAAGCCCGCCCACTGAAAATAATGGAGGCTGGGACTTAAAATCAAATCCCATTGTAATTAATGGTAAATTAAATAAAACATTTATCATTTATTTATAACTTTTCAACAACCTTGTTTGAATTTATAAAATAAATGTAATATTAATTTGTATTAAAGTATAATTAAATTACTTTTAATTTGTTCTATACATCATTTTTCGGTCGAGCCTGGGCAGCGCATGCGTTGCTCTGCGAGGCACGCTGTATTTGAGTATGGACTTGAAGCTCCGCCCACTCCTCCCATATTTGTCATTGGCTTGTGTCATTGTCCTTTGTAAATGCTGGCTTCTGATTCGTTAATAGGTTTGTTAGTCCCTCCTTAGTACCACCTTGTCTTCATTTGTAACCTCCCATGAGGACTGGCCCTTTTACTTCTATTGTTACACAGCATGTCTTATTTAGTCTGTAAGCTTTCCTGCAACATTCTTCATGCCATGTGCGCTTTCACTTTCCAAGCAGCAATGGACAATGGCTGCCGCTTCTTTGAAATTAAATAGGTCTCACATTTACAAGAGTTTGAGCTATTTGCATTGTAAATGACAATGCCTTTTATTTATGTGTTATCAAAACAGATAAATAAAATGCATTGTTCTTTACAATGCCAATAGCTTAAACTCTCGCAAATGCGAGACCTATTGCATTGCAAAGGCTTCTTAATCATTATTTAGGGATAGTAAAACAATTATTTGTTTTTACTTTAGGTTGGAATTAATTTTTTAATTTAAACTTCATAAAAATATTTTTATTTGATATGCTTGATTCAAAGTTGTTAGGCCAACTGTGCTGTTCTACTTCTAAAATAAATATATAAAATTATTTTATATTAGTATGTAACATAAACATATTTTTACTGATTGTGTTTGAGTTAAATAAACTTTAGGCGAAGATCTCCATTTGCTAATGTATAGGGAACATGATAAAAGTGTATTAATTGTTATAATAACTTAGTCAAACTATTTTTATAGTTATATTTTATGCTATTAACTTAATTTCAATTAAATTAAATGAAAATATTTTTCTGAAGTTTAAATACAAAAATTAATTTGCACCTAAAGTAAATAATTTATTAATTATTAATGCATAATAAAAACAAAAACAATGTATAGAATTAATTGAAAATACTGTAATTTTATGTTAATAAAAATAATGATACTTTAATTTATAAAAGTCAAAAAGGTTGTTAATATATGTTATTAATAAATATATATGATTCATTTTTAGATATTTTATTTAATATTAAATTATGTTTATTTATATTTTAAAATATTTTAAGTAATTTAATTTAAACATAATTTCTAATGAGATTTTATTTTATGTCCCTACATCATTTTCTATGGGTGGGTGTTGCAGTACCAGTGGTTGGTCATGTGTTGTGCTGGACTTACTGTTTCTTTTTTTGTTTTTTTTGCCACTTGTAGCTTGCACTCCTAAGTTTGTCTCGATTCCCTTTTTCAGGGGGTAGAGACATGTAACTACACTTTTGAATAACTGTACACTTGGATTTTGTGAATAGGCAAAAGTAGTAAGTTATTCAAAAGTGTAAGAGTTTAAGAGTAAATTACATGTGTAAATTACTCACAGGTGTAAGTTACTTTTGTAATTTCCCACGTTAGTGTTGATGCCTCAGGCACAACTTCAGTCTGTGGTAAATTAATCTGGAGGTAGTTGGTGTCCAACCCAAAGCGAGTTTCTACAAGCCATTTATTACCTACAAAGTTTATACTCTTTTTGTCCGCCCTTACTTTCAGCTGTGGGTCACCCACACAACAATGATAATTAGTTTGCTGGGTGTTCATCCCGCATGAAAAAGGCTTCATGTAAACTGGTGACTGCGATGACCCCTGTGGGAATCCCTAGTTGGCCGTCTATGGTGATGAGGACGCGTTGGGCATTTAAACCCTGACTGCGATTGAGGCAACTGACATGTCCACTATTTATTTATTTATTTATTCATTTATTTAATTATTTATTTAAACATTTGGAAAGCACAAACTGATGCCGGAAAAGGTGTCCTGGCTCTGAAACTGACTACTCTAGTATTGAGCCGCGTGTGGTGGAGCACTGAGTAAACAGCCAGGTCTTTAAGGCTTTACGAAAAGGTCAGAAGCCCTCAATAGATCTTAGATTGCCTGGCAGATTGTCCCAAAGATGGCTGACCTGAACTGCCTCCCATACGAACCCCCTTGAATTTGGGAAGAACCAACAAGTTGGATCGAGTGGAGCGTAGGGAGCACAGCAGTTGATAACGCTGAAATTTATTTTGTAGAAACACTGGCCTTTTCTGATAAATGGCTCCAAGCACCATACATAGAAACTTAAAAAAAATAATCTTGTTTGATACCGGGAGCCAGTGTAATTAATTTAACGCTGCAGAGGCTGGGCACAGTCAATGCTAGCCTTTTTGTGGCGTTATGGAGTCAAGATAAATGCTTGAGCAGGTAGTCGGGCGAACCCAGAAACAGAAAATTGCCGTAATATATCTTACTCAAGATGGCCGTCTGTACAAACAGGATCCACAAACGACTAGGCAAAAGCCGAAGAATTTCCTCAAAGTTTATAATAGAGTAAAACGGGGAACCAAATAAATTATTGACTTGATTGATTTAAGAAAGGTTGAAATCAAAATGTAACCCCAGGTTTCTTACTGCCAACACTGCAGGAAAAGGCAATTCCTCTGACCAAAGCCAAAAATTAGAAGGGAGCGGTCAAGGTATTCTTCCTGTAGACCAGCACAGAATCTCAGTTTTGTTTCCATTAAACTTGTGTGTCTATGCACAGGTGAACGTTTTCAAAAGGTGCTGGTACTGCAAGGTCCACATAAATTATTAGCTGAGTGTCGTCTTTCGTAGTTCATGAACATGTGTCCATGACTACAGATCAGCTGAGTGAGTGGTCTAAGGTATATATTAAAGAAAGTGAACTCAGTGAAGATCCTTGCAAAACCTCTTGCCTAATCTTTCTGAAATCAGACTGATATTAAGAGAGAAAAACTGCTGGCTGCCTGTCGGCAAGATAGGACATGCACCAACTCAGAGCCGACCCCCTCACTCGAATCTCAGTCGACCTGGAGATCAAAGTAGTGTGGGTGGCCATATTGAAAGCTGCATGTAGGTCAGCTCAGATGTTAAAATCATGTGGTCATATATTAAAATTACATAAATCAAGAAAAGCTGTGAGATTCTATAAACTGAGTAGTTGGCCCAGCGGCCGAAAACAAAAAACACTGGAAAAAATGGACACTAGAAATTACTAAATTCACTTTATCGCTGACCCTCTTATGCGAGAAATGAGATGTATTTCAAATTTAGCAGTTCAAATTTTGCAAAAGGCAGCTGAAACAGGGGATGTTACTCTTTTTTTGGAGAACAATTACTAAGCCCTTCTTGAAAGATTCATCAGCCCCTAGGGCAGAGGTGCTAGTCCAACAGGCCGATTGGTTGAGCCACAATGGAGGAATTTGTAACCCAGAATATCATGACCTGGATGTTACCTCAGGGGCAATATGCTACGTAGGACCATCATATCTAAAACCCATTAGTTTAGAGGAGGTTATTACCTCCTTGGAAAAGTTTGCTGCTGCAAAGGCACCAGGCCCTGTTGGGGTCCTAATTGACACATTTAAATCTTGCATTAACCTATGGGCCCCCATACTGACACAGGTGTGCAACGTTGTAGCTAGAGGATATCTGCCCCTATCTTGGACAGAAAGCATCATAGTCCCAATTTCTTAAAAAGGGGACAGTGGGGTGCAAGGTGTTATCGCCCAATATCCCTCCTGGACTCCTCAGCTAAATTAATGGATAGAGTCCTACTAGAGAGGTTGGAATCCTGGGTGGTAGAGATTCAGATTCTAACAGATGCCCACTATGGTTTAGAAGGGATGTGGGCACTATGGAACAATGCATTAATGTCCATCTGCTCATCAGTAAATATACCCCGGCGAAAGAGGGTCACGTCCACCTAAGTTTTGCCGATTTGAGCAGTACATTTGATCTGGTTAATCATGCCAAGCTGTGGCAATGTTTGGCCAAGATGGGTGCCCCCACTGATATTGTGTAACAGAAAAGTGGGGAACCCAATACACCCTTGGAGGCTTGGGCAGATAAACTAATAGTGGGTAAAGATGCCTTCAAGGGATTTCATAGCTACTCTTAGTCAAAAAATACAAAAAATTATAATTTGTGCGTTAAGCCCCAATTGGTAGCTAACCATTGAACAATCAATACATCAATGAGGTTATTCAAGAAACATAAATATTCAATAGCACGAAATTCTTAGACACGGGTATATCTTTTTTTCAAAAGTACACAATTTTTAATGTAAAAAGAGTTAAGAAGGGTACATTCAAATATGACAAAACACCATGATAGAGGACATGAAAAACAACCTGCAAATCATAGGTGTAAACATCTATTCCAAATGAAAATGAGAGAGGAAATGAATCTGAAATAACAGAGAACAGTTCCTACAAAGCAACAAATGTTAGGGAAGTAGATGTGTCAGTCGACGTTTCGGTCTGTTGTGGCTGATTTGTCCGTCAGACCATCTTCAGGACGTGGAGTCAATTGTTAAAAAAAGTCCCTTCAATCTGGTTCAGTATTCTAATATAGCCAGATGAGTCAGAATTTAAAAACACCGAAAGGGCCTTGCAAATACGCTCCTCTAGGTTTATAAGCTAAGGCGGAAAAAACAGTAACCACTATCCAGTTTGGATGTTAAGAAAGGTGCCAATCGGTGCACACCGTTGACTATGTCGGAAGAGCAGTAGTCTCTTTCCGAGTAGTTTAATTAGAAGACACTGCTCTGTAAAATCAAGTTGGTGATCGGTGAGTCGTAGTTTCGTACGCGTCCCGCTTTCAGATATTGTGACATCTTTGTCACAGTTAAATGCGCAGGTAACAGCAAGGGTACGCTATAGGTCAAGGGGAGAAGTAACACCACGTTTTAAAATCACCCGAGGAATTCGTCAAGGCTGGTTCCTTGTTCCTCTTTTATTTTTGTTATATATTAACGGGGTAAATGAGTTCTTGCAGAAGATCTATGCAGACGCCCCAAAAGTCAATGAAAGTCCAACCCCAGTCCTCCTATACTCAGACAATGCCGTCTTGATCTCTAGAACCGGTAATGACCTCCAGCTTTTGATCGACGGTTTCACTACGTATATGGAAGATAAGGACATGAAAATTAATTTGAAGAAAACTTTCACCATGGCGTGTGGGAAAGGGAGACCTAAAAAGAAAACCCACTATGTTAAGGAAGAAGCACTTGCTGCAACAGAGAGTTTTACATACCTAGGTGAGAATTTTTCTAGCAATGGTCAATGGGGACAGAAGTGGAAGCAATAAATTGAAATTTATAGATCCTCTGAATCCCTTTTTAGGTTTTCATCTAAAATTCTGAATAAGCCCATTAGAGGGCTGCGAGCCATATACAAAAGTAAATGTATACCTAGTGTCAATTACGGAGCCTCTCAGTGGGGCGTGACAAACTGTAAACTGTTGCAGACCCAGGAAAACCTTTTCCTATGTAGACTATTAGCAGTGCCCTGTTCAACCTCCTCTTATATCGTTCACAAGGAATTAGTGGTACCCTATTTAGAGGATGACTTGCAGACTAGTCCCATCCCACTTAGGCATAATATATGGAGTATAGATGGCACTAAATTCACCAAAAAGATAACAGATTATCTTACTTTGAACAGCCGCGGCCCATGCAGGTAAGAGCTGTGGGGCCGGATGGGGGGGAATTTGACAGACGACCACGAGGGAAAATAAAATAAATAATTAATTTTCTCTTGCTGTCGTCGGTCGAAATCCCCCCCACCCCACTGCTCTTACGTGCACGGGCCGCAGCTGACCTTGAAGCATAGACCAAGAATACTATGGCTGGCCTATGTAAACAGCCTGCTAAAAGAGGTGGAAGGGAAATTAAACTTTGAGGGGCAGATTTACAAGAAACTGACGCATCTGCATAGATGCGTCAGTTTCCTTGCACCAGCGTCAAATGTCCTTGCGCCACCATGGATGCGCTGTATTTACAATACAGTGCTCCATGGCGCAAGGATTAACAGATGCTTCAGAAATTCTGACGCATCTGTTAGCTCAAAACTCACGCATTGCTGGAGTTGTGTCGCAAGCACGACGCAACTCCAGCAATGTATTTTGAGGCCTATACTTACTGTACTGCATCACTCCTTACTCCTGCTTCGAGCAGGCGTAAGGTTGTGACGCAGTGGCGTCCTAAAAGTGGCGCAGTGAAATCTTGTAGATTTCACTGCATCACTTTTACCAGGCCTTCCTGCATGGGAATGCCCACCCTGCATACATTATACCTGATGCAGGTATAATGTGACGCAGGGCTTTACAACATGACACATCTCCCTAGATGCGTCACGTTGTAAATAGGCCGCATTGTTTGCGCCGCCGTTGCGTCAAAGTGACGCAATGGCAGCGCAAGGGGCTTGTAAATCTGCCCCTGAGGATTCGGTTGGAGTGTTACAATTCAGTAAGAAAGATTTAAGTACAATCCTGATTGAGAAAAGAATGACTAACAGGGAAAGTAGAGATTGTTTTAAGCCGACTGTATCAATGTTTTTTTCAGGTCCCATACAACCAAGTGCCCAGAACTACCTTGTCCAAGTATCAAATACCCAACATAGATTCTATCTAACTAAACTGCGAATAAGCATACTGCACTTTTTGGTTGCTTTTCCCAAGATGGGTTTTTGTTCCCAAACGTTACCCAAATGCCCAGGTGACGGCAAGTCCAATCAATCCACAAAGCACTTTATTCTGTTCTGTAACTTTTATAGGGATCTGAGAAAAGAAATGTTGCCGCCATTGTTTTTAAAAGAAAACATTATTTATCATAAAGACGCTTTTAATTTTTTCCATAACCTCGATAATGTGAACTTATGCTGTAGAGTTTTTGTCTAGGTTTCTTATGCAATCCAAAGAAGGAAACAACTCCCGCACCTGGATGTTTTAGGTTACGTAAATGAATAGCAAATGATATCATACCCTTAACAGTGTTTAGTGTGCTGTGTTTTGTATATTTAATCTGTCCATGTCCTGAGACCTTTCAGCATGAATTCTAGTCAAATATTTTTAAATATGATTGTTTTATTAAGGTTTGTGCATGATTTTATCTGTATTACTCTTTTATGGATATATTTTTTATCCGAATAAATATTTGTTGTTGTTATTGTTGACAGTAAGGGTCTTACAATTCATAATACTGAAAGCTGCACTGAAAGCTATTGTAGCCAATGGTTTATTGTTCCCTTCCTTTAGAATAGCCGTCTCCAGCATCACACTGAGTGGGCTGGATCCATTTCTGATCTTTAGGATGTTCTCAAGGGATACATTTACATAAAACAAACCAAATTTGAATAATTTAGAGTCATTTAGATAGTCGTCAGTTAGCCCTTAAATCTGGCATGGATCTTGCATATGTGGATCGGCCATTGGACACCCCTGTATTGCTGTGAACTCAGGAGGATGTCGCCGACGACACCCAGCTAATCCTCTCCCTCACCAACGACCCCACTACCGCCAGAGCCAACCTGCACGACGGGATGAGAGACGTCGCCGACTGGATGAGGAACAGCCGCCTTAAACTGAACTCAGACAAGACGGAAGTCCTCATCCTGGGCTCATCACCCTCCGCCTGGGACGACTCCTGGTGGCCCCCGGCCCTGGGCACCGCACCCAAGCCAACGGACCACGCACGCAACCTGGGCTTCATCCTGGACTCCTCCCTATCGATGACCAAACAAGTCAACGCCGTCTCATCTTCATGCTTCAACACCCTGCGCATGCTCCGCAAGATCTTCAGATGGATCCCCACTGAAACCAGGAAGACCGTCACCCAGGCACTCGTCACCAGCCGACTGGACTATGGGAACACCCTCTACGCCGGAACCACAGCCAAACTTCAAAAGAGACTCCAGCGCATCCAGAACGCCTCCGCACGACTCATCCTGGACATCCCCCGACACAGCCACATCACCGTACACCTGAAAGACCTGCACTGGCTCCCCGTCAGCAAGAGAATCACGTTCAGACTCCTCACCCACGCACACAAGGCCCTCCACGACCTGGGCCCAAAGTACCTCAACGACCGCATGTCCTTCTACACGCCCACACGCCAGCTACGATCAACCAGCCACGCCTCGCCACCGTACCACGCATCCGCAGAACCACCGCCGGAGGAAGATCCTTCTCCTACCTGGCGGCCAAGACCTGGAACTCCCTCCCCACTCACCTTCGGCGAACCCAGGACCATCTCGCCTTCAGGAAGCAGCTCAAGACCTGGCTGTTCGAGCAGTAACTTACCCCCTCCCCCAGCGCCTTGAGACCCTCCCGGGTGAGTAGCGCGCTCTATAAATGCCGTGATTGATTGATTGATTGATTGACCTTCATTGATCACATGTGTTTTATAATTAAAAAGATAGTATTTTTTGCTGCTTCAGGTGGTCCTTTGCCTGATGCACCACCACCATCTCGAGTCCCTTGCAATGGCTGCCCCTCCTAGACTAGATGGAACTTTTTCATCTCATTGGAATGTACAGTTTAATTTCTATAAAAATGTAAACAAAACATTTGATCTTTGATAAAAACAGGCCATATAAAAAAGATATATTTCATAGTTTTTTTCATTATTGAGAAAAATGTTTCTTTTAATAATACGACTGAACAAGAGCTATTGGGACATTGAGATGGCTTTTTCTTGAGTACAGCAAAAGTTTATGTGTGGCTCTAATGCCTTCTTAGAATTATGCTATGGTAAGATATGGGAGTGTCTCTTTATTCACAAGGGGAGAACAAGAAAGATGGAAAAACAGTGACAAAGGGAGAAAGCGAGGATGAAAAGAACCTGCCAGAGTGAAATAGAGTGATGGGGAGTGTCTGGTGGTGCAAGAAGGAGGCGAAAGGAGCAACCAAGAGTAGGCAGCCTTGCTTTTTGCCAACCCCAGTACTCGGATGCCTGAGAAAAAGCACCAGAAATGTGGCCAAGAATATCGGCGATGGAGTAACAGAATCATTTCAGGTGGTGCATGGGATACATCTCTGCGCCTTGAAGCGGCAATGCCTGAGAGGAGCTGCAGTATGTGACAGGAATGGGCAAGTAATCTGTATCCTCTGTTGGCCCATCTCCTCTTAGAGCCATAGAGTGAGGCAGAACCCTGCACAGTCTGCCCTCTTGGCACGTTCAGCCTCCAGCTCCCATCCTGGTCCTTGCAGAGGTACCATGATGATTCCATGACGATTCATTCATTGCGCTGTGCTTGTGATTGGATCTCTATGATGCTATCGTTTTCTCTTGGCTTTAGTGTCACTCTACTGGTCTGGGGATCCTTCTAAGGGAAGGATCAGGCTGCTCTCCTCACTCTGTCTCTTTCCTCCCTCATGCATCTGCTTCAGCTACCAGTATGTCTTCATATCTTAGAAATGCTTGTACAGTTGTGCCCTCTTTGCACCGTCAGTAGCTCTGGAGTCCATTCTGCTCTCAGTTTCCCCCTCAGACAGTGCTCCTAGGATCCCAGTGTCTCCCACAGCCTTCTCTCATACAGAGCTTGTTCCTCCTCCCTATATCCGAGGAAACATGCGTGCCAATGCCCTCTAGAGACAGGCCTTCTTCCTTCTACTGTATCATTCAAGCTGACAGTCAGTGCTCTTGATTTATTTATGGATAGTCTTTGTAAAGTGTGCTGCTACCCTGCAAATAGGGTGTCCTGGTGTGAAAGAAGGCACTGAGACACAAAACCTTAAGGATAACAATGAACCTAGGTGGTGGAAGCGAAGAAAAGAGTTGGGTTTCCAGCTGATTCTTAATATGGAGCAAATTAAGAGCACAGAGAAGTGGAGAGGGAGTTCCAGGAGTTGGCTGTAAGCACTGGGAGGGATCTACCTGCTAGGCTTACCAGGTGTAGAGTTTTAATTAGAAATAATGGTTACATTAGGCTCATTAGTTAACATGACTATGCTGCAAATTTGCTGCATTGAAAATCCTTCACATTTACTGAAGAACAAAACTGTCTGTTTATTTTAGGCGTACGAGCTTTGTACATGCATGAGTTTTAGTCATTCAGTGAAACTACAGCCTCAGCCATGGACTCTGAGTATAAATCTAATCTGTTCTGATCTACAAGAAAGAGGGAAGGAGGACTCTTGTAACAATGTCAAGGCTGCTCAAAGCTGCTGAAACCTTGCACTGTAATTAAATCAAGGTATTGTTCATGATGTGTCAGCTCGTACCCTTAATTGATTATGCTCTGCCATAACCAATAGGCTTTAATAGGAAGTAGGTGTTACAGGGATATTTTGATTGACTAATGTGATTGAAACATTGCTTCTGCGTAAAATCATGTTATGAAAATCATTATAAAAGCATGTGCTATTTGAAGATGAGCCAGACTTTTGACTTTAGACTTTCAGACCAAGATATTTTTTTTCCTTCCTATGTGATTGTTGCTTTTAGACCTTTGACTTGATACTGCTCTGCTCTGAGAGCTGTTTGAGCTTTTCTTTTGAGACAGACCTTATGTCAGTCTGTTTGCTAATCTATTTGATTTATTAACTGCTTTGCTTTCTGTAATAAAACTGCATTTTTTAAATAAACAAACAAAGTAATAACTTTAAGAATCTTGTTGTGTGCATTTAATAACACCCTTGGACTTGGTCTTTGAGAGGCTTAGGTAGTCCCATCCCCACAAATGACCCTCTTAATTTATTAATTAAAGCATCAACACCATTATTAGTGACGAACCTTAGCCAGATTAAATATCAATGGGATTAGTAGAGATATGCTGGAAGTAAACTGCTAACGTTATTGATTAGGTAGGATGGAGAGGATCCGCGGAGTACATGGTGACAAGGATAGAAGGGTACAGATAGGCACCTTTTACAAATTGGCCACGGCACTATCGATTCCCACAGCACTCGCCCCCCCTTAGGAGTCATCAGTGCAGTATTTGTCTACTGCAAAGTCCTCTTCAAGATGCCTCCCAGAAAGGGCTCTAAAGGCTGAGACAGATGGGCTTACTACGTGAATGAATGAATAAATGAACAAATTAATGAATAATTTGTATAAAGCGCAAACTGCTACCCCAAACAAGGGACACTTGGTGCTGAAAGGATAACAGTGAGCAGGGCAAAGGATTATGTAAGTTTAAATAGCCAGGCCTTAAACATTGCCAACTTCCTGAAAGAAACATAAGTAGGGGAAAGTCTAAGAGAAAGAAGAACAGAATTCCAGATCTTTGCAGTTTTATTAGAAAAAGCTAGACCTCGGATATGGCTTCTCTTCGCAGTGGGAACCAACAAGACATTGAACGAAGAGGGAGAGCAGGCTTTTACATTGAGGCCTTTCTTCTAAGATAGATGGGGCCTTCACTTTGTGTTGCTCTGTAGGCCAAACACAATGCTCTAAAGGTGCATCTTTGGTGCACCAGAAGCCAATGTCGGGTAGGAAGGAGATGGCGAACTGGCATCCTACGAGAAAGGTGGAATATCACTTGTGCGGCGGCATTCTGAATGGCTTGAAGACTGTTAATAAGACAGGCAATGAACGGCAAGATAAAAAGAATTTCATTAGTCCAGACGGGAAGTAAGGCGTGGACTACTGTTTTTCGAACTGACATAGGAAGATAAGGAAGAACTTTGAGAACTGAGTGCAATAGACCAAAACTTTTAGAGGCCACTGCAGCACCTTGAGGGGTGAAGGATAGACTGGAATCAAATAGCACCCCTAGATTCCAAGTGTGAGAGGTAGGGATGGGAATGGGTCTTAACACTGAAGATCACCATTTGGAACACCAGCCGGAGCATTTAGAGCCACATAGCAGGTTCTCTGTTTTATTAGAATTAAGTTTCAGAAAGTTACGTTTTATCCACTATGCGTTACACAAGAGTTGTCCAAAATGGAGATCTTGATCTGAGTATTGTCTGCACAGGACATGCTACAGAAGCCAGAAAATCTAATTATAGAAGCCTTTGGGGTGATGTATAAGTTAAACAGATTAGGACTGAGGGAAGATCCTTGTGAGACACCACAACTGAAGTTAGAGTTGTGTGAACAAATTGGGTGCAAAGATACACAGTTATGTTCAGTCAAGAAAGATTTGAGCCAGCCCAGAGCCAAACCACAGAGAGTGATGTTCATGAGACATTGAATAAGTACAGAATGAGAGACCATGTCAAAGGCTGCAGAGAGATTGGGTAGGACCAGAGCGGCAGAGCCGCCGTGGTCCCAGATGGCTCTGAGATCATCAACTATAGCGAAGATCACTGTCCCCAAACAGTAAAGTGCTCGAAAACCAGACTGAGCCTCATCTAGGAGATGATGAGCTTCCACATAAATAGACATCTGAGAGTTACTACATTGTTCAATGAACTTTGTCTGGAGCGGCAATAAAGAGAGAGGCCTTAAACTAGAGAGGACGCTAACGTTCCCAGAGCGTTTCTTGGGGAGAGGAATGACAAAAGCACGATTCAAGTGAGCAGGGTCCTCTGCCGTGGTGAGAGACCTATGAAAATATCAGTTTACAAAAAGGTTGACAAAGCTGTGAGTTGAGAGACTCAACGGCTTTCCCACAAACCCTAGTTCGGTAGTGAGGTGTTGAGCAGGCCAAGCCGTAGCAGTAGGGAGCTTCAGCCCTGAGTTGGAGAGGGGCAGCTGCTGCATCTGTACCAAGGCTTGAAGTGGGCCTCACCTGCCCCCATGAAGGAGGGACACAGGGCTTTTGCTTCCTCCTTCTCCAACCTCCATATCTGCTATAGGGCATCAGTGGATGCTTGTCTGATAGGGGAGTGGAGACCTGTACTGTCCACCACATCATGAGCCAGCAGTCATGGGCGCTACTTGACCCGCTCTCCACCTGAAACTAGGGCTGCGCCCTCCCACCCGCTCCTGCGCCTTCCCACTCACACCTACGCCTTCCCACCCGCACCTGCGACCTCCCACCTGCACCTGTGCCCTCCCACCCGCACCTGTGCCTCTGTCATCACAGTGACATCCATCACCCATGCACCAGTCACCTCACCTAGTAGACCTCACCTTCCTGCAGCAGTCTGGAGAACACGCAGTTTGCAACGGCGACACACGCCTCTGTAGTAGGTACCATATTAGCGCATCAGTTCTTTCCACTGATGACCACTCCACGTGGTCAAGGGCTCTTGCAGAGGGCCCAGCTGCTGAGTGCCTCAGTGATCACTGCCTCAGTGACCTGGTACTTCAGTGAGCACAGGCCTCCTCCCCCTGCCTTGTTCACTATCTCCCCACAATAATACAGGCACCATTACTGATTAGGACTTTGGCAGGTTTAGGGTGACCTCCTGTTACCCGGGTCACCTGCCCCCTAGCTGCACTGCTGACACCACCCTGGTGCCAGGTGGAAGGAACCTCTGGGATTGGCCTTTCACAAAGACATAGCGCCTCGAGCTGCACCTGTCACTTTACCATTGATGCCACCACTTATGATGCCAGTGGCACCTGCGTTGACATCACCAGCGGCTCTGTGAGTCAGAAGTGAGTCACTTCTAGGCACCCAAGCCAGAGTGTTTCCAGAATTAGCCCTCTTAGCTGGTGAAGTGGAAAGTATTCTCCTTTCTAAGAATTCGAAGCACAACTGCATCTACTAGAACAATAGATTTCCTTTCAATGTGTGAGCGAGCTCTTTAAACTTGAATGAGTTTCAGAGCAGTGCTTGGTAAAGGCGAAGCAGCGATAACCCCTCAAGGGCATTACCGCTACCGCCAACTCGGAATATATATTTCATTGCATTAAGGATGCCTTCCACGTACATCTCTCAGGTCCCTGAATTGATTGGATCTCTGCTTAACAACATCACAAAATAAAATGTAGATATGGGAGGTCTGAGACGAGGCCGGACTCTCCTCCAAGGCGGGAGCCTCTGACTGGTGAGAGGAAGGATGCTGCCCTCAGGCCCTGCACCCCCAACCTGGGAGACATGGAATTCAACAGCCAGACCCAAAAAGAGGTGGGATTTGGGAGGACTAGTTTGACGCGTCCCATACAAATGTTCTTGTTGGCCAGTAAATGAGACTGGACCGTGTGGCGGTAGTTTTCTCTTAGGCCATTTGATTTGCCCTGTGTATAATTCTTGTATGAATTTGACCGCTCTGCTGGTGGGAGGAAGAAAGAAAGAAAGAAAGAAGGAAGGAACAAGGAAGGAAGGAAGGAAGGAACAAGGAAGGAAGGAAGGAAAGAGAAAGAAAGAAAGAAAGAAGGAAGGAAGGAAGGAAGGAAGGAAAGAGAAAGAAAGAAAGAAAGAAAGAAAGAAAGAAGGAAGGAAGGAAGGAAGGAAGGAAGGAAGGAAGGAAGGAAGGAAAGAAAGAAAGAAAGAAAGTGAAGTTACAAGCTTGAGTAAGGAGTCAGGTGGTCTTCATTGCTTTCATTGTTAGTTCGCCAAATAAATATTTACAAGAATCATTTGCATCTTGTCTTTCTTTCACTAGTGAAAGGGACGCACGCTGAAAAGTTTGTGGTCAGCTGGTGGAGCGAAAGCCCAGAGTGCAGTTAGAGTTTTGCAGCCTCACCAGGTGAGGACATCCCACTTGAGAAGTAAGGAGGTGATTTGCTTCCTCACTGTTGTTGGGTGGAACTGTAGCAATGCTGAGGGGTTTGGAGGGCGGCTCAAAGGAAACGGAAAGAGGAAAATAGTATCAGGACAGTGTTGCATGAGCCTTGTAGGTTACTGCGTGTGTGTGCTGTGGGTCTGCCATGCATGGCCAACCAGTGCTGAGTAGTTCAACAACTGTGACTTGTGCTCTTACTTACCTGTCGGGCAGGTCCCGGGGTCTCCAAGCCGAGAAGCCAATGTGTCAAGTGAATGCTAAGTTGTTCCTGATGTTCAGAGGGAGCCTGAGGCACATGTGGCGCTCACAGTTGAAGTGCGTCTGAGCAGTGTGCGTAAGTATGTATGTGCCTTGGTCAAGGAAGTTTGAGTCCATATGGAAATGTCCAAAGGAAAACCTGTTCAGTGTAAACAAATTATCTGCAACATTGTAAATAATATACATTTTACCTTAAAAGAAAGGGCCACATTATTTTGGACATTCTGTGTTGTAATTATAGAATTCCACTGTACAAAGAGAAAAAAAATACCCTTTCTTGTTATCTTTCTTTTACCCTATAATGGGAAACCAGTAAAACACATCCACCGTCCTCCTTGTATCACTGAACCACCAAAGAAACATGCACCTAACTTCAGGCTATGGTCGATACAGGACCCTTACTGACATCACGGCTGAAGGAAGTGCTGTACGGATCACAGAGATGGGTAGTGCTTAACTTGTGCCGGTATTGCAGATGGAGGGCACTGGCAATAACTTTAAGGGACCGGAACTTATTTTTTATCGTCAGACTTGACCCAGAGCAACAGAAAGAAAGGGAGAAAAGGGAGAAAGGAGTTCGAAAAGAAAGATAGGAAAACAGTGGCAAAGGGAGAAAGCAGAGATAGAAAAAATTCTACAAGAGGGAAACAGGTAGTTTACAGTGGTGGAAAAAGAGGCATGAGGTGGAATCACACTATGCAGCCATGGTTTTTAGTCTTCCTGGCATTCTGGATCACTGGAGGCAGGCTCCAGAGAAAAACTGTAGGCTTCTGCACAGGTCTGTTTTTCAAATAGGTATTTAGATCAGCTTATCCGTTTGATATGTCCCAGTGTACTAATGGGGGTATGCCATCACTTTTAGAGGTTAAAGATGGATGTCCAACATGTCACACAAGGACAGGAAGTCCAAAGGAGAAGTAAAAACCTCTGAGAATAGATAGACCACTATTTGATACTGCTATTAACTCCGAACTTGACTGAACCAGTTGTAAATGTGTCAGATGTTAATGACGAGTGATCCACTGGAACAATTGCCATAGGTGTTCACTAATGTGATGGTAAAACCCAAAGGGCAGTACATAAAATGCTGTCAGGCACAACATGATTCACTAGGCACAAAAAGAAAGGACAGTATCTGTACTAATGAGGGACCAACTGATGTACATAGTCAAGAAATTGAGAAATATTGCCAGATTAGAACCCATAGCATTCTCAGAGTAGTGTTCACCATTGGACTTTACTCCGAAATCTGACTGGAAGTTAAGCATTTGTGTAGATCTACATATTTCCATCAATCTATGAATTGACAGGAAATTACTTTTAACATAAATTATTTCCACTTCAGGCAATGCATGAACCTTTCCTACACTGGATCTCTGATTGGAAATTATCAAATTCCTCCTCATAAGGACACACAACATCTCATATCTTTTGTAACACACCAGGATTGCACATGTAAAGCTATGCTTTCCTGTTTATCCCCTTGAACTTTTTCAATCTGCTACAATGGTGATCCATACAGACATACAAGCAGTAAATTATTCCCAGGATCCAATTCTTTATTGTGGTGGTAATTACAAAGTAGACACTCAATACCATAATTTGATGTTCAGCAAACTTAGAGACAAAGGAGTTATGTTAACAAAAAACACATCCAGGATAACAGTAAAGAATGTGACCCATGTTAACCATGTCTATTAAAGAGAGGGAGAGCAATCAAAGATTCAACAAATAGTTTAGTCAGTGCGGAAAGTGAAGCTTGTTCACCTTGGCATCAGGAACCAGTGTGATCCTGCCTAGAAATGAGCGATAATTTATTTGAGTTTTGCACTTACCTCTGTCAACAAGATGACAGTTATGTGGGCATTATTGAAAATTAATACCATTGAGTGTGAGGAAATATATCACAATTCGTTCAAGTCTCTATCCCTATCGAGGGATAGCTGTGAAGCGCTAACCAGTGCCTAATTAGTAAATGAAAGAGTGCCAGTGTCAAAGCTCCTAATCAGAAGTCCACATCCGGTGCAATTAAATGTAGGCTTCTTTAATTCACTACCAGACACTCCATTCACCTTTATCTGACTCTTGCATGTTACTGCTTTCTCCCTTTGTGATGTTTTCTCCATCTTTCTCTTCCTCAGTCTTCTCTTTCGCCATCTTTACAGTTTGGGTGTTTTTTCCTCTTTTACTCATGGGGAATATCTGAAATGCATCTCCAGTACTGATTACGCCAGGTACTAACTCACACACCTTACTGTGACAAGACCACACTTGAAGAAACAGATGATTAGCCTTTTTGTGATGTCACCATCATTTCTAGACTGGTGCTGGTCTCTGCTGTAGCCCACCCCACAATAATATGCTGATTACACACAGGGGCTGCTGTTTTACTCTGCTCTTATGAGAGTGTGTGGGTTGCAGGTGGGCTGTACAGTTAGTGTTAAAGTTATAGGTCCAGTCTCCAGTTGGATCATTTGCTACTGTCTTCGGACCCCTTGTTATCCTTTCTTTCTCACTCCCCTCCAAACTGCCTCTATTCAAAGGTTTTTATTGACCTGCGCTGAACACAGCAGCCCTTGAGGAGTTTCACAGTCAAAGCAGCAATGGGCGCCATGTTTCACCGCAGGCCCTGCAACATGATATTCATAAATGTTAATGGTGTGGGACATTACATGAAAATTAAAAATGTTTTATCTTATCTGGTCACAAAATAACTACGCACTCCTGAAGGAACCTCAGGGCATATTTACAAGCTCCTACAGCCACCGGAGCATCACTTTTTCTGATGCTCTGGTGGCATTGCTCCGTATCCCATATTTACAAGGTGGTGTTAAGCCACTTAACGTGGTTTAACACCACCTTGTAAATATGCCCCTTTCCGCAGCTGTCCACTGCGGCAAAGGGGCATATGGGTGTTGCTGTTGGTGTTCCACCGCAACACCCATTGCTTTTTGACGTTGCCACATATTTAAAAGCCTGGGACAGCGCCAAAAACGAAGGCCAAGTAAGCCTGGTTTTAGGATGGCGATATGAGGAGAAATTACTAATTTCTCCTTGTATTTTGCTCTTTCCATGTATGCTGCATTCTGCAGCACACAGGGAAAGAGCAAAACACCTTTAAAGATTCTTTATGTGCAGGAAGGTGTTCCTTCCTGCAAATAAACAATCACCCCTGCGGCGCAGGCACCCTTGCAACATGGCGGCAGGGTACCTGCACTGGCGCTAGGCAGCTTTTATAGCGCCAGCGCTAGGGGAAACGCAGGGGTACACCGTATTTTTGTAAATATGGCGCATTCCTGCGTTTTGAAAATGTTGGAGCACGAAGTTGCCAAATTTAGCATTACACCACGCTCCGACATTTTCATGTACATATCCCCCCCTCATCTCTCCATGACTTAACCAGAGAAACTGAAAAGAGGATGATTTGCTGCAGTAACATGTGCCCCTCGTCTGACTTCCCTCACACCGCATCAGAAGGCTCCTCCTGTGGGGTAGAAATCCTCATCCAAAAATCTCTACAGCAGACAGTCTTGAAAACCTGAATTGATCCCTTAGGATGATACATCTTTGTCAAGATCAACACCTTGGGCTCCATTTGGATCATCAGATGCAATTATAACTCGCTGGTTGCCATTATGACTACATTTGGGAACTACTTCCAGGGCTTGTTTCATCCGATTGCCCCTACATTTTCCAAACCATGGTGGAAATCCTTGGTGGCATACACCTTCCTGTCCTATCTGCAGATGGCAGGGCACTTATGGGGGGTGAAATCATGAAGAAGGAAATTGAGGAGTGGTTTTAGAGCTCCCATAAGGCAAAGTGCCAGGTGATGATGGTTTGCAGGGCGTGTTCTACATGACAACCATAACAGCAACATCTCCAGTTCTGTTCGAAGTGTTCAGATAGGGTTCATCTTCATAAGGGATTTGTAGAGAGATTAATAAGGCCATTATCAGCCTCATATCATGACCAGACATAGACCCACTGTATCAGTCTAACTTTAGGCTCGTCCACTTATGAATTCTGATGTCAAAAGTCTGGCTAAGATCATGGCTAATCACCTACGAAGAGTCATTCCAAGATTCATGACTCGCAGGTGGGCTTTGTGCCTGGACATGTGCTCAGAAACCACTTGTGACTTTTGTCTGAGATTTTATGGCAGGTGAAAGATGACCACAAAGACTCTGTGGCAGTGTCATTGGATGACGAAAAGGCATTTGACTGCATCGAGTGGACCTTCCTCTTTCACACATTGGAAAGAGCAGGAGTAGGTTTGAACTTTCTGGCAAAAGTGAGATGGCTATATGATGATCTGATCACCCTAATGGGCTCTTGAGACTTCTTGTCAGAAGCCCTTCTCATATGCCAGGGGATGAGATAGGTTTCCTCTTTATTCCTCCTCTCGCTGGAGCCAATGATGGCAGTGGCTACACAGCCTAAGGGGATTAAAGGGATAGACCCGGCCACAGGTCAATCCAAGTTACTGCTATATGTGGATGAAATGCTAACCTCCAGAGATAAGGGAACATCCATTCCTAATGTGGTAACCCTTCTAGATTACTTTTCATCATTTTCTGGCTATAGGATGAACTGGGATACAAGCAAAGTACTGTGGCTCGCTAAGAGCTAGGGCAAAACAGAAGTGGATGGGTTGGGATTTAAAGGGCAGACCTCACACCTGAAGTACCTTGGAATTTCGGTCAAGGGGGGACTAGACAACATAGTCATGACCAATCTTCAACCCCCAATAAGCAAAACTAAAAACAATTTCTCACGACGGTGCTTCCCACAATTGTCATTATGGGGTAGGCTGGTGGGAGAGTAGTTAAAACGGTGGTCGCTCTGAGGTATAGTTATTTGCTGGACATGCGACTACTTACGAGCCCTACTAAGGTCTTGAAGTCTATAACTGTAAGGAATTGAAATTTCATGTGGGTGGAAAGTAAACAGAGACTTCACCCGTCCAAGCTACGCTCAGCCACCATGTCTGGAGGCTTGAGACTTTCTTATATGGACTCATACCACTTGCCACACCAGTTCAACCAACTACCATAGGTGGCCCAAGATTGTAGAAATCCACCCTAATGGGCAACCATTGAGCTGCTGTACGTGGAATGTCTCCCTGACTATCTGTGCCTGTAGAGAGGATGGATTCAGACCCACCTTTGCCATCAATGGTCCATGCTATGATGGCCTTACTGGGCACGGTGCACTAACGACTCAAGGTGAATCGTCATATCCAAAGTGGGGTCCCCCAATGCAGATTTCATGATTGGAGGCGTCACGTTTAGGAGTCTCAGGGCACACACACAATTGATGACTAGCTACAGGAAGACTTGCTTAAAACATCTGAGGGCCTTTGATGGGAATCCTGTCTCACCACACCACAGGGATGGAAGCACCAGCAACTAATGCACTGCTGAAAGGTAGATGTGTGAGTGGGCCGGTTACTCTTCGCGAGTCCCCAGGCCTTTCCTATGTTATGAAGTGGGAAAAACCTAAAGTGATTGTTTCTGGTCTTTACAATGTCCTAAAAACTTGCCTGCATTCCAAAGTGATGGAACAAGAAACCAGGCTCAGAGGGCAGAACATACTGCAATTGGACTATACAGCTGGAGAGTCTCATTCCTTATTCCACACCCACATCAGAATCTTGACAGACACACGCCTTAAATGTACATACTTTAAAAAACTCCATCACTGGCATTGGTCACCAGCCTAACATTAGAGAGCCAAACTGGGGATGCCCAAGGAAGTCATCATACTGGCCAGAGGTATATCAGTTCCCGCGGGCCACAAATTACTGTCCCATTCAACCATCTGCAAAGATAGCACTACTTCGTGGCATTTCTCATTAGGTGGCAATAGTGCTTAATTTGTAAAAAAAAAAAAAAAAACAAGTGCCAGGCCTCTCATCGGGAGGCCACTGCAGCTTGAACCACACATTGCCCCTGCCAGCGGTGCCAATGATAGTAACAACGCGACTACTAACCATCACACACCTACAAATGTGACAATTCGGACTATTTCAGGCCCCCAAAGTTATAAAAATGGATTGGGCAGCAGGTAATAATAATTTTTTATGTATAATGAATTAATAATTAACTGTTGTTGTGGTCATCTCTAAATTAGCCATACAGCGCCACCTTGTGGCAGACTGTCACAAGCGCAGTTGTGGACAATTAAGTGCCGGTGCCGAGCACCGGAAACTACGGGCTCAAATTAAGCACTGGGTGGCAAGCTCTCCCATTATATAAAAATATAAAATTAGAATTAGAACTTAGAACTTTGATAAACCAAGGTGTGCTTCAGACTTTTTTCAGATGTATCGTATTAAAGCCGTTCCGACCCTGAAAGCACCCTAAAGTATAAAACATGATTTAATGAAGGATGGACAATGTCACGTTCAAAGACTCTCAAAAATATAAACATCATTGATAAAAAATGGTATTGGAACTAGCAGTGTTAAATCACACTATCACATATGTTTTTCTTGGGGACTGTTAAATCATACCATCACTAATGTTTTTCTTGGGGACTATATAAATTTATGTGGTGTAAGGCTTAGTTTATATTGCACCTTATTTAGCATTATTATCAAGACATCTTCACGAAGGTATTAGTATTCAGGACTTAATTAAGGGGAGTAGTGGTATCATACAAAAAACTTGTGGTGGGTGGGCCTAGGGAACAACGTCATAGCAGTGAAAATAGGCGGAGACACGCAGGGTTTAAAAATCAGATGGGGTGGGGTGGTTGCATAACGGAGGTTGAGTCGAGTGAGTTGAGCCGAGTGGTTTTCCGATGGCAAAGAATCGTTAAAAGATTAAAGGTACAAACTGGGGTTTCGGGAGAGATTCAAATAGACGCATGGTTCATAAACAGTTACGAGGTAGATTGCGTGTTTTACAACGTTGTTTGAGCTAATTATTTTTCCGGTTGTAAACAACTGCTGAATAATTAAAAGTACAAACTGGGGCGATGGGGAGAGACTTAGATAAACGGCACAACCGAGGGGATTCATTTTGTTTAAAAACAACAGACACGAGTTTACGAGGGTGGTTTTACAATGATGTTTGAACTGAATAGCGGCTGTACTAAGTGCTGAAGTACCACGAGAATAAACGGGGGTAATGGGGAGAGATCTTAGATGGATGACATAACTGAGGGGTTAATCACCAGCGGCTCGGAGTAGAGTAAGTGTGGTTTCAAGGTTATTTAGTTCTGTTTTTTCATTTTGTTTTCCTGTTTGGGGAGGTTGATTTTGGGTGCACAAAGTGGGGATTGATTGGAGGAAAAGTTAAACAGCAAGCACTATGGTTTAGGATATGTATGTTTATTTTTTTAAATGTTATGCACATAGGACACGGGGTTATTATTAATTTCAATTGTATTCAAATTGTGTGTGATTGATGCACATTTTTTAATCATTGTAGACACCCCTGAAGAAGGTCGAAATTTGACCGAAATGCATTGGGTGAATCAATATGTATTGGAGGATGGAGTTCACTTACGTGCCTGTGAATAGGCCCGGATGGGCAATTCCTGTGTAATTTAAATGCGTGAAAAATTTGAACTTCCTCTCTTTGACGTGACGGATTAAATGGTTAAAAAATGGAAATAAAATTGGATGAACTTTGGCAACACTATGGAGTACGTGTAAAATTGTTTTACAAATGTGTATCCAGCTGTGCAACTCTTTTGGGACACGAATTTCGCGTGTCTCAACTTCGTGATGAAGCTCTCCCATTTGCACAGGTGGATGACAACATTACTATCTGTCACCCAGATGTGCATCCTCAGAAACTGGAGAACAGCTGGCACACCAACACAAGCAGAGTTGTTACAGACTGAAGGACCAGATGACACTATTTGAACATGCATGGGGTCCTTGCATTGACTCTTGCCACAATCCCTGTACCTTGAAATGCAGGCCATGTTATGTTTTGCCCTTCTCCCCACCCACAGAATGTCATCACATATTGTGATTCCCCATCGATGGACCAGTAGTTAGCTGCTGACCGAGGAGTGAATGAAGGCTAGGCGGGGTAGGCACTTGTCCTCAAAGCTTTAACTCAAGTACTGATCCACTCCCATGGCCCATGTGCTGACACACTTGGTTCAGTATCATAGGCCACATCAGGCCCTGAGCACCGTCCATTTACTGTCTTCTCCCCCCACAACTACCAACCACCTCCACCACCCTGTTTTTGACAAGTATTATTTCAAGGTGGTTTTCCAAACTCACGTGGTTATGGATCCTGTGTATTCCATCCAAAAACCTGTACTGACCCGGACGACTTGTAGACTTGTACTAACTTTGCCTAGATTGTATCCTTACAGGCTTGCATTGGCCCTGCTATCCCTGTTAATGACCACCCATTGATGGTGAGTGTACTAATGTGCATATTTTGACATTCTGGTTATGTAAGCACCAAGAAGGCAATATTTTTTTTAAGGAAATAAAATTCAGGGTTACAGGTGCACATTTTTTATCCTGCTGACGAGGATTTAGGATTGATCCACATACCTGGGTGATTGGAGACACTAAGGAACAGGTGCAGATGAAAACCTCTTAGAAGCATCTCCCATTTGGCCTTCAGGGGCCATATTATACAAGTGCCCCGGGGGCTCAACTGGCATTTGCAACCGCTTTGCAAGTCTGGGTGGCACTTTGGTATTACAGAAAGGGCCGCAGACGCTTATGTGGCCCCTTCAGTAATACTGATAGCGCTGGCCCACATAAAGTGCCAGCACTATCTTCAGAGGGCGTTCCCTCATTTGCATGGGGGTGAGCCCCATGGATATAAGGGAATCCCTTTGCCTCTGCGCCCGCACCGTATTACAGACGCAGGCGCAGAGGCAAAGAAGCTCTCAGGAGGCACACTGAGACAGCGCGCCTCCTGAGAGCAGCCCATGGCAGGGGGAAAAGGGGATTCGTTGAACCCCCCAGACATCCCCTTGTAGGCGGGTGCAGTCACTCACTGCACCCACCTGCAAGCGGATCTATAATCCCCCTTCAAAGTGCAGGCGGGTTGCCGCCTGAACAGTAAAACACGGAGCTGCTGTTTTTCACCTGAATACCCTGCCCCCAGGACAGCGCGAGTTCACGGCTGACCTGGGGGCAGCGCATTCCTCATAATACGACCCATTTTCATTGTTTGCGCAGGGTGCACCTTTTGTGCTCTTGTTATTCTGGCAGACACTTCAGGAGCTGCTCTGAGTACTCAGGGTCACTGTAGGTGGTGTAACGCTTGCTTTTTTCTGAGACAACCTCTCTCAACAGGAGTTATTCACACTTGGGGACATATTTACATGAACTGACTCATTGGCATCGATGTGTCAGAGTTCTTGCACCTACCACAAATGCCCTAACAATGCCATGAATGCACAGTATTTACAATACAGGGCTCCATTGCGCAAGGATTCATGGATGCATCAGAAATTCTGATGCATCTTTTGGTGCTAAAATGACGCATTGCTGGAGTTGGTCGTAAGACTGACCCAACTCCAGCAATGCGTCAGAACCCAGGGCGAGTCCCATGTTAAAAGCCCTGCGTCTATCTGTACGCCTAGTTTGATAAGGCATAGGGATTTTGATGCAGTCAAGCCGTCGAGTGACTAGTGGCATAACAATAGCCCCCGCAGCCCATGTGGTGTGGGGGGCCCGAGCTCCAGGGGGCCCCCTCATGCACTGTGCACCGGCGGTGGGGCCCCTGGCCTGAAAGTTCCTGACTGGGTCTGGAGCATGGGGGGCCCCTCCGTGAACCTTACAGGGGCCCCCCTCAAGTTTCGTTACGCCTCTGAGAGTGATGCAGTAAAAAGTTGTACATTTCAATGCGTCAGTTCTACGTGGCTTTTAACATGGGAACGCCTACCCTGCATACATTATACCTGGTGCAGCTATTATGTGTCGCAGACCTCTACAAACTGATGCAAAAAAATGACACTGCGGTGGCGCTAGTTCCTTGCAACTATGCCCCTGGATTTTCCTGTCTCACCAAAGGGTTACCATTTACCCCACCTGGGCAAGTGGAAGCCTATTCACTTCCACATTCATCCTAGCCCTCCTGGGAAGTTTTGCTTCATCCTGAAGAGTATTTTAAAAGGCTCACTTTTTGACTGCCCCTTGATGTATTCAACTATGTGCACTCCAAGTGCAACCTAACATGAACCGTAGGTCCCAGTGAGTGTATTGAGAAACGTTTGTAATTCCTTAAAGATATTTGCCACCTGCCATTGCTTTGTATTGAATACTTAACTGTCATTGGTTTTTACGGAAGTGTTTACATTCATTTTATAACTTTGGCCCTGAATATCCCCTTTTTCTAACTTTTGGGGATTTAGTTCATACTAGTTTAGGCTTCTGTTTTAACTTTGCTTAGATCAGTAAGTTGCTCATTTCATAATAATACTGTTTTCTAAAGAGTAGTCTTTGTGTTCGGCCAAACTACCGAAGGTGGTCCACGGGGTCCCCTAGAGTAAAAGAGGCAGTTTCCTCAGTGGATCTCATCAGATGGTGTGGAAGGTGGGTCACAGCTCACATCAGGATTGTGGGCCCGCCCATCCTCCCCCACAGCTTCCCTAAGCCTGAATGGTACATTATATAAAATACATTTCACCCTGAGAATTTGGGATTTTTTTATTTAATAGCTTTCAGTTTCCCTCTTAACCTGCCCACACTCCCTAGGTAAGGGTGAAGTTACACATACAAAGAAAAACATATTTCAGAGTGCAGTGATCCGGATTAGCCATTCGGAAGAACAATGATACAGACGCGTTGCTATTTAAGCACACTATGGGAATACAGATTTAATTGTAACAAAATACACAAAACAGAATTAAAGGCTGACATTTCTCTCACTTGATTTCAGCATTTGGCTGCTCTAAAATATTCTGGGCACCCAAAGGGGTGGTCAACAGCTCCATCTTCCCACACTGCCCAACTTATATAATGAAGAAACTCAGGTGGTTCTTGTAACTTTTAGTAACTTTTGGAAAGTAACCTATAGATGAGCAAAACAACACAATGTAATTAAGGGACCCCAAAGCCATTGGGATTGCCAGCCAAGTTTTCTATGGCTATAAATAATTTTCTATTAGAATCAAAAGAAAGGTGAGAAGTCTGGAAATTTTCAAGGGGTGGCTCCTAAGGGCCAGTATGGCTAGGGCGACCCTGTCACGTGCCGCAATGAGCTCCTAGCCTATTGGCTGTTCACATGGCACAGGCTTGTTTGGACATCTTCTGATAAGCCCTGGCTTGCCTGGGGTAAGGATACACACTCAACCATTGCACCCTATGGCAGATCTAAAGACTAGTCAGAAATGTTTCTAACAAAACAATCAAACTCACCTTTCAATTAACAAGTCTAAACCTTACAAATAGCGGGCAAAACCACTTACACAGACAATATGGGAGGTATCACGGTCCACCCACAGCGCAAAAAGCAAAGCTATGAATTGACATCGCAAAAGTAAGGATATTCTTCAAAGAAGAACACAGACTGATGCGATTGGCTGGAAAGTTTGCTTAAATGTGAAAAAGTGGTGTAGGACACCTCGAGCGATGGATTCCTTGCATTTATTATGGAACAGGTGTGAACTCAAAACTTACAGCATGTGGTATGGGCCGCACACTACTCGCCGTGTCACATTTTCACTGCTGCTGCCATGAGACTCAAAGCATTACAAAATAAACATAAAAAAATCAAAGCCAGCCCCTTCTCCCCTGCTCACAGCTCCTTGTTTACATCTTTCCTGATTCAGTGGGGCTGATAACATCACATGAAGTGCAATACATTCAATAACAAGAGCTTTCTTCCTTCTCCTCACCTATATATAGAGAGATTTGTTATATATATATTTTATTTCCCACCCTCCCTTTAAATAACCATTTGGAGCACGCCCCTCTTCCTTCCTGCGCTCTTGTTACTCCGGCAGGTATTTCAGGAGCTGCTCGGAGTACTCGGGGTCACTGTAGGCGGCGTAGCGCTTGCTTCGGGCAGGCTTGGCTGGCTCATCGCCCAGCTCGTCCGTCCTCTTCACGCGCTGCAGGCCTGCCTGGAGCTTGTACGTGGCGTCCTGCAGGGCGGCGGCGTCCGCCAGCAGGGCTTCATCGCCCTCCCCCAGCCGCTTGACCCTCAGGAGAGTGGCTTGGTCCGGGCGGTCTTCGTCCAGGGAACGCCGCACGCGCTTGGAGCCGGTTCGGTACTCAGGCCGGAAGTTGGGAAGCCCAAGGTCCCGCCTCGACAGGCGCTGGGGGCCTCCTGCCTCACTCATGCCAGTCAGGATGCGACCGACCAGGTATCTGTAGGGAGAAATGCAAGTCACGTGGTCAGAATACTGAGGCAGCTGGGTAATTTGTGCATAGCTGCCAAGGTTTCAGATTGCCATGTGTGACATTTTAATAATTTCAGTATAATTATGAGTGACATTTCAATAACTATGAGTGACACTTTCTCACGAGCAATGAAGACCAGGGAAACATGTAAATATCATAAATTTACACCCATTTGGGCATCTAGGCCAGGGCGTGGGCTTCTGTTTTTTTACAAGTTTCCGACTTGGTTTAGGTTTGCTGAGCTCTGTTCAAATGCTAGTCTTAACATTGGCCTGTTTGATGCATGTGTAATTTTTTGGTTTGGCTTTAAGCTTGCCTCAGTGCCATTCAGGTCAAGCCAACTGGTATTGTATACATATGCCATGCTTAGTTTGCAAACAAATAAAAAACATAAGCAAAGAGCTCAAACCTTTTCTTAGAAGGCAGTCACTCATGCTGCCGAATGTTGGGGTTCATGAATACCAAGGCTTATAAATTTTGATTCCACGTCATGCTTCTTTCTTCGATCAACCTACACTTCCTGTCTCCTTATCTCACCCTTGTTGGTTATTAGGTCTCGCCTAGCGACGCAGCGCATGCGCTGCTCGCCTTGGCGAGATCTATTGTTGTCGACTTTAGTTTGGAAGGGGGACAGGATATATGCACGCGTAGAAAGGACAGCAGTCGTGCACGCGTATGGCGCCGTCAGCAGAACTTGGAGGACAGAAGATGTGCACGCGTACGGCTCGCGGGACGTTAACACGCCTCCTTCTTGTTTGCTCCCATGCGTACAGCGGCGTTAGCATAACTTACAGGACAGCAGATGTGCACGCGTGTTGTAATACATCTCCTAATACGTCCTGCTCGCTCGCTCGCTATCTCAGTGCCGCTCCTTTTACTCGCTTCCTCCCTCCCTCTTTTTAAGGCACGTTCTGCTTTAATTACATTGCGCGCTCCTTCCTTTCCTCATACCATCAGGCCCCTACGTAGTTTTTGTAAATGATACACCGTCCCATTTCCACACAATAATGCCTACTATCACCAAACTGCTACATGCTCCTAGCCACCTCTCGTAACAATACGCTACCTGGAATCAGCCGCCCTTCTCCTTGCTCTCAGTCCCTGGCACAGCCATTATTAAGCTGTCCCATGCCGCAAGTGTTAAAACAATAAAGCAAACTCACCGTTCCTTCTCATTTTTAGCTCACATTTGCGATCCACTGCCAAAGCTAGCGACGATGTTCAAAGTAGCGACGTTCACAAGTACAAACTGTAACCTCACTTACACACTCCAAGCCGACGCCACTTCCCTATAAACACTCAGCAACACCGCTTATCCAACCACCAAAACAAAAAACTCCACTGCGCATTACCGCAAGCCCCAAACCTCTGCACGCCACGTGCCACACACTTACTCATAATGCTTTACCAAGGACTTACCGTTTAAACTGCTACTCCAATGCTGCTCAGCTTCTCGCCACCCACCCCAAATATGTGCACACGTACAAACAACAGCAGTTGTGCATGCGTATAACTCCGTTAGCAAAATTCAGAGGACAGGACATGTGCACGCGTATGGCACGCGGCACATTAACACGCCCCCTCCTTCTTCCTCGCACACGTACAGCGACGTTAGCAAAACTAAAAGCACAAAAAACAAGCATTTGCAATGCAACAGGTCTCGCATTTACGCGAGTTTGAGCTATTGGCATTGTAAATGACAATGCCTTTTATTTATGTTTACGTTTTTGAAGCATAAATAAAACGCATTGTAATTTACAATGCCAATAGCTTAAACTCGCGTAAATGCGAGACCTATTGCATTGCAAATGCTTGTTTTTCATTGCTCCCTTTCTGTAATTCTCTCTTGCTCTGGACCAAAATGTGGTGGAAGAAAACTAACTCTCTCGGCCCTTATAAATGAATTCCTTCCATACCAACCACCTGCATAAATTAAGCACTTTATACGGGACAAAGATGAGTCACAAGAGGTGGATGGCCCCCTCCACTGGTACCCTGACAAGCCCCACAGCCACTGTCAGAAGCTGCCCACTGCTGCTGCACAGAGATGAGCTGCCTTAGCTCAAGTAAAGGACAGCTGGAGCTGTTGGCTGGCCGAGGGTGAAGTAAAACTAACGGCGGCAGACAGCAGCATGCACCCCGGGCCTTTTGGGCAAGGCTGCCTCAGGCTGTGAGTCAGCACGCACTAGGTGACAGCTCTCCGGCAACCTCGAGCCTGCAGCCATACCCAGGGCAGAACTTCACGAGGCAGCTGATGGCGCGCTGCCATTGCAGGGCACAGTCTCACTTACTTGGAGGCTGCGAGTCACGGGTGTTTGTTTACCAGGGCGCCAGGCCGGGCCGCCTGCCTCCTCACATTGTGGTGTGGTGGTAGTAACCTCTAAGTCGTAATGAAGAGGAACAGTAACTAATGTGCTTATTGTGCAGATAAGGCTACAATCCCTATGATGCCGTTCGCCCAGCGCAGCCGTCTTCTCTGCTTAGGCTGACATTGCCGTGCTGAACGTTCCGTCCTTGCCTGGAGCTTGCTCCCTGTGAGCGTCTGCAGCAGCTCGTTTGCACAGCCGCAGGAATGTATTACAAATTCGACGGGATAACTCAGAAGCTGGCAGGCTCTTCAGCTCGCTCAGCATATTTCCCGCAGGTGAGGGGCGATAGGTGCAGCAAAGTTGGATGTATAGTTAAAACGGCAGCCAAGTGGGAAGAGGATCGTGGACTACACCGGTGCCATGGAAACACCGGTCGCAGGAAGGCGGGAATCTCCTTGATACATTGTAGCAACCAGCTGCTGTACTAGCTCAGTTAGCCGAGCCCCCAAGCCTGCGGGAGTAGCGCACCCACAGCGCCACGCGCCGCGCTGCCAGCCACACCAGCAGCTTTGGTTTAGCATAGTATTTATGTAGGCAGGCATTTAGCACTAGCAGGCAGCGTTAATGACTTTGACAGCTGAGGCGCTATGCCTATAATGAGTGACAATGCATGTCAGTGCTGTGATGAGGATCACCACGCTGAAATGCGTTAGTCTAACGCCTGATGCGTGGTACTTGACAGGACTGTTTGTGGCTTCAGAGTAAGAGTTATGCTACAAAAGCTTCACCAGACCACTGATCTCATTTAGGGTGTTCGACACATAGGAGGTGCTTTACTAACATTTTGCGCTGGGTCTGCGTCAAAAAAGTGACGCAAACCAGCATAAAATGTTTTTTATTATTTACTTTCCAGTACAAAACTTGTTTTGTGCTGGAAGTTGACTAAAAGTAACACAAAGTAGCACATAGCGTTACCATGCAATCACCGACCGTTTTTGACGCAAAGCCATACCAAAAATGTGAGACAGGGTTTTGCCTAAAAAAATAGCGCCTTTTGAAACCAGGTATTAAAATGAGAAATGTTTTCATTCCTACTTTCGTTTCCTACTTTTCATGTATGCTGCACTGTACAGTACACATACAAAGCAGGAAACGTTTTAGAAGCTGTCTAGGCATAGTATATTGCACTGGAAGGGAACCCTTCCGGTACAAAACCTATGCTAGACTTTCGCATACCCCTTGCACTATGGCACAAATGTGTGCGCGTGGCAAAATTCTGCGCCAGCGCTTGGGAGAGGGGAGGAGAGCACCATATCTTTGTAGATATGGCGCTTGCTCTCCTCCTCCCTCCCTCTCACGCAACACAGCGCATCATTTTTGCCTGCTGCGTTGTGTGACAGTTTAGTAAATCTGCCCCTAATTCTTCTACCGTCCTGTTTTCACCTCTATGCCTTGTCCCATCCCCATTGCCCTGGTGTTGACTGGAAGATACCCTGGTGAAATGATTCCCAACTACAAACAGTTCTCCATCCACTTCCATGTTGTGTAAGACTTGAGCCCTGACAGCCGCGCTGGAATGTCTAACAGGTTGTCAATGTTCCCCATGTGCCCCGCCCTTCTAATGGAATGATACCTGGCAACTGAATACACTGTAGACTTTTGTGAGCTTGGCCTCAGTTGTTGTCACAATGAACCTCCAATGACCCCCATCATTTTGATGTGGTTGCTCACCTGGCAGCCATCATATTTCTTTTAGGCATTAACGTTTGGTCCAAACCCCCATGTCCAACCAGAGATTTCTGTTACTAAATGATTGATCATGTGTGCATTCATCTCAAATCCTCCTCCAATGAACTGTGGTCCTTTGATGACATAGAAAATGTCTCTCCTTTGGTCTGAATAACTTGAGCTGCTGGCCCTTCTCTTGATTCACATGGTGGCATTTGGCACACTTCCCAACTTCTTGGGTTAGGACAGGGCATGCACATTCCACACGTGTGCCCTGTCTGACCCCTTCGAGATACCCACCAGAAGGGACACTGTCCATGTGCATTCTGTGCTTGAACCAGGCTCTAACTTTTCTAGATTCCTCAGGGGGACAAGGGTCTTCATATGCGTATCCTACACAAGACACTTTACCCTACCTTTCTAAATTCCTCATGATGATGAGGGATCGTGCATGCAGATCTCATGCGTGGGCCCTGTTCTAACCCTACTAGATTAAGCATCAGGCCAGCTGAAATCTCTGCACTTTCCCCCTGCTAAACAGGAATAAGATGCCTATGCTCCACCCTTAAACATGGTTAAATTGGCTTACCCCGATTCCATATTTACTTTCCTGTATAGTGTAGGAAATGCACCCAGGGCCTGGAAGTTAAATGCCACCTGTGGACTGCAACACATACAGTGCCATCTGTGGTGTGGCCTCTAAAACATGGCTTCAGGCCTACAGTGAGTAGCCTCACTGCAGTAGCTTAAACACCTGCCGTCAAAATAACCCTTTTTGACTGGTCTGAATTCCTAATTTTTAAATATTAATAATTCACCCTTGAGTACACCTTGTCACTCACCAGGTAGGGTATCTGATATTTAAAAGTGGAAAATGTGCAAATTTAAAGTTGGTGTGCTCCTCCAGTGATCAGACCTCAGCTATAGCCCTGCTATTTTCATTGGCAGGGCTATAGCTCATTCCTAGATAATGTCAAAGTACAGCTTATAACCTTTAATCTGTAACTTTTGACAGGAAACAGCTAAAATAGTAATTCAAAGACTATTTTTGCATTTATTAAAAGTCCAATTCATTTGTGAGGTTAGATTCTTAATAAATATTTAAGAAAAGTAACTTTTACAAAGATACTTTTTTCTCTCCTCAAAGCTCCTAGAAGTTAATTTGCATTAGCTTGCCAGCAGCTGCCCAACAGGTTTTTGACCTTAGTAACGTGTGCAAACTTCTCCCAGAGCAGAACAATGGCTTAGTCCTGGAGACAGGAGGGACTGGGATGTATTTGATCGCTATCAGGCCAGAAGGGGCAGTTGGGGTGGAGCCAGGTACTTCTTTAACTTGAAAAGGACAGAGTTGTGGCCTGTCCATTTATGTTTAGTGTGAGGGGAGACCTGAAAATCGGGAAGACTTTGTCTGAAAGGCCCACACTCCCCAGGCTGACTCTGAACCTAGTGGGAGAGAGGCTACCCCCAGAATTGGTTTGGAGTGAACACAGGGGAGGGGACTGCTCATTTCCCTGGCCACACCTCTGGTTGGACAGAGGAGCTCTGCACAAGTGAGGAGGGGTTTCCCGTATTGGATTTAAGGCATGAGAACCACTGTAAGGCTGTTTGCAGTAGGGCAACAGCAACTGCTGAAAAAGTGGGTAGAGTTGCCCCTGGTAACTTTTATTTCATTGTTTAGGAAGGAGCCAAAAGTCACCACAACCCACTAGCTAGTGCCAACCATAAATGTGGCATCCCAGGGCACCCTGCTTAAAACACTGTCTAGACCTGCGGTACATCAGAAGTGGGCCTGCTGTCTGCGACCTGAGAGGAGCCCTGAAGGACCAGACCTTCTCCCTCTTGTATCCAGGGCAAACAAGTGGACTCCAAGGGTCAGATGGCTGACCTCCTTTGTGGCTACAGGAACTCAATAAGCTGCAAGAGACCTTTTTCCTGAAGTGGCCAGTTGACCATTACCCACTGACCAGGACAGGGCCTTGCTGGTGGCCTCTGCTGGAGTGAGTCCTGGCTCCTAAGTGCTGTCCCTGAGGTCCTGGGAGCCTTAGAGGTGACCCAATGGAGCTGCACCAGAAACTCTGAAAAGTTGAGACTTAAAATGTTTATGGTCTTGCAATACCTCCCAAGCCAATAGGGGACCACGTGGCAGAGGTGTCCAATTTTGGTGCACCTGCCTTCGATAGAGCTTCAGGCATGCTCCACTGGAGGATTTTGTACTTCATAAAAAATATGAAGTTAGAAGGTAAAATCTTTGACCGTGACACACTCACTTGCTGCATTCAACCTATGCTCCACCGTGGTTGGCATGAAGTTACTTCCAGGTCGCTTTCATAGAGGGGCTTTTTAGCACCTTTTTTTACGCAAAACTTTCAAAATTAATACATCTTGTTCCCCTTACAAGATTATTGTGATTTTGATGTTGTTTTGTTCTTTTCATTTCAACTCTAGTTTTCTAATTCAGTTTGTGATTTTGACTGTTTGGTGTTTTGACTTTTTACTGTTTGGCATTGCATCAATGCTTTATACAGTGCCCTAAGTTAAACCTGCCTGCTCTGTACCATAACTGCTAGGGCATTGAGCTCAGGTTCATTGAGTGTCATTATTTCTTGAGATGAGCAACCTCCTACCCGAATTAATGATCCACTTTCACAGTGAGCTGTTAATCGTGTTGCCATGTGGTCGTCTTTCATTAATGCGTCTTGTGTGGGTCCCTCTCTCTGTTAATGCTGTTAGAAGTAGGCTCATTCGGCACTTGGCACTCAAGCTTGTGCTCCATGCCGACTCTACTTTTCTAGCCTGCTGCTGCTGGAATGGGAGCTACAATTCTAGAGAGTGGTCAAGGATTGGGGAAAACGATGAGCTCTGTCTTTGTTGGCTCAATATAAGATGTACGACGCTGTTTGACAAGGCCATGGCTGATTTCTTTCATCTGCAAGCTCAGGCGGAAGAGGCTGCTGCTGCAATAAAGAGGCTGAGGTCTGCAGTACGTTGGGCAAACAAATATAATGAAAGATTGATCTGGGGGAGAGGTAATAAGGTTTTGGGGTACCCTCTATGATAAGTTCCTTGAAAAAATTCTCAACTGAAGAGGGGGGCGTGGCTGATCGTCATTGATTGAGGATGTGTTACTTCGCAACTCATGTGAGGGCCAACATCATAACTGGAATGGTATTGTTGCTGCGTGCTTATATAGAATGTTTGTGTAATGCTAGCGTGTAGGGGTTAGTGTGAGTGGAATGTAAGGAGTAATTGAGAGACCATTAGAGGTTGGAAAGATGTAACCTAGCGATTTAGGCCCAGAGTTATCAATATTTGACGCAGCGCAACGCAGCAAGACAACTTGCTGCACTGCGCTGCATCAAATGGAGAGGGGAGGAATATCTATCAGGATATGTTGCACTCCTGCTCTCCCCTTGCACTGGTGCACTTGTGGTTGCCTAGCGCCAACGCCGGCACCATTGTGTGATGGTGCAAGGCTGCCTGCGTTCCAACCAGGATTGCTTTTGTGCAGGAAGGGACGCCATCCTGCATAAAAGCAATCCTGAGAGGTGTTTTCCTCTTTCTAAGTGTGCTGGAGAATGCAGCGCACTTAGAAAGGGGAAACAGCGAGGAGAAATAAAGATATTTCTCCTCATTGTGCCTCTAATGGAATGAGTAGCATTTTGACGCATTCCCAGGTTTACTAGTCTTGGTAAATCTAGGAATGTGCCAAAAAGCAAAGATGGATGCATAGGAACACCCACTCTTCACCCATATAATGCGCAGAGTGACGCAAGGCAGCGACCTGTGCTGGCCTTGCGTTGCTCCAAATTTACCAAACCATGCAGGGCCATACTAGGCGGCCTAGTGTGGCTTGGTAATCTGACTTAAGGAGTGCGTTGCCCTTCCAACACCACGCATGACGCGGAGGCAACACAATCCTATGATAAGTCTGGGCCTCAATCACATTCTTATCAACAGTTTCGGGCATCAGATCTACATCACAATAGTCCCCTGCAGTATGATGAATGGCCAAACCTTCTAGTGAGCATCCGGCTTCTGAAGCCACAGCTGCACTGCAAGGACAGCCCAGGGGTTTGAGGACAGTGACGGAGGGGTGACTCAGGGCTGACACACAGCAGCCCAAGATGGGAGGGCCAGGCGGAGCCACTTGCACTCAGGACACAGAGCTGCGCATCTACGCAGGAGATCCAGAAGCTCAGAGGCTGCATTCTTGCAGCCTTCATCAGAGATGAAGAGTAGAGGAGTGGTGCAGCCAGTTTGGTCCTCTATCTTCACCTGCACCCACTTATGCAAGAGGCAGCAGCTGTGACAAATAGCAGAAGCAGTGGAATATCCCCGGGCTGGTGCCAGAATATCGTTGTCAGAATATCAGCTGGAAAAAATATTCTTTACTAAAATTTATTTACAAAAATGTCTCCCCATCGGCGTTAATGAGAGAAAATCTACACCATGTCATGTTTTTCTAAATTATATTTAGGACACAATATTTATAAAGACTAAGGGGCACATTTAAGAAGAAATCACGCAGTGCAGCAAGTCACGTTGCTGTGCTGTGCTGCGTGATAGAGAAAGGGCAGGAATGTGCCGTATTAAACATAATACGGCACATTCCTGTCTTTTTCCTCTGCTGCCGCACAATGTGCTGCTTAGCGTCAATGCAGACACCTTGGTGAAAGGGTGCTTGCCCTTGTTAGCAGGATTGTTTTTTGTGCAGGAAGAGAAGGGACATGCATATGAAGAGGAAAATGCCTGTAAGGATTGTTCTTGTGCAGGAAAGTATTCCTTCCTGCAAATAAAGAATCCTGTCTGTAACGCAGACACCCTGACACTATGGTGCAAGGGTGCCTGTGTTGTTGCTAGGCAGCATACAGAGCGCAGGCAATAGAAGACCGCAGATTGCACCATATCTTAGCAGATGTGACACATTTCTGCTGACTCCCTTTCACGCAACTAAGTGCAGCTACTTTACTTACTGCTCTGTGTTGTGTCAAAAATGAGTAAATATCCCTCATAATGTCCACAGACCACCCAGACTCTTATAAATGAGAAATCCAGAACCAGAAAGAGTGCCAAGATTCTGAATCACTACAGGACCACAGAAGTAGCACATAGGAGCTTCACAAACCCACATAACATTGACTCCAACAGTCATATTGGGTTTTTAGCAGACATGGAAGTGCCCCAAGTAGAGCAAAGCAGTGTACTACATGCAATGCAATGCTGCATGCAATACAGAACCAAAGAGTGCAACATCCCAAGCAGCACTACAGGACCACATTGAATGGCTAACAGCCAGACGGATACAGTGGGGATACCAGACAACAGGGTGCCACATCCAGGCCAATGTCGGACCATTGAGTACCATGTCCAAACCATTGCCAGGCCACAGGGTGCCACATTTCAATCACTTCCACGGGCGTACCAGACAACAGAGTGCCACGTCCAGGCCAATGTCGGACCATTGGGTACCATGTCCAAACCATTGCCAGGCCACAGGGTGCCACATTTCAATCATTTCCATTGGCGTACCAGACAACAGAGTGCCACGTCCAGGCCAATGTCGGACCATTGGGTACCATGTCCAAACCATTGCCAGGCCACAGGGTGCCACATTTCAATCACTTCCACGGGCGTACCAGACAACAGAGTGCCACGTCCAGGCCAATGTCATACCATTGGGTCCACGCCGAAGCCATTTTTGGACTGTTTTGTGCCCGGTCCAAGCCAGTGCCAGACCGCATAGTCCCATGTGCAGAACAATGCTGCAGGAATATCATTGAACTACATGCAGACATACAGAGCATGCATGGCAGGTAACAGGGTGCCACATCTTGGCTAATACCAAGTCACTGGGGTCCAGATTCTCGTAGCTGTCATGGAAGGCAGCGCAGCGCCAAAAATGCTGTGCTGCATTGCATGACAGGGAGAGAGCAGCAGGGCGTCATATTCACAAAGATATGAATCTCTCCTCTCCCTGGCACCGGCGCTGATTTTAGCTGCCGAGCGGCATGCACACACCTTAGCGCCGTAGCTCTAGGGTGTGTGCGTGAGTCCAGCGTAGGTTTTGTACAGGAAGGATATGTATGTGTGCTGCACAAAATAGGAAAAGCACGAAGAAATTAAAACATTTCTCAGTTTAACGCCTTCTTTTCAGTGGCAAAACCCTTTCTACTGATGTTTGAGAATAGGGTTGAGCAACAAAAAGCATGGGTTTGCCCATGTACCACCCACGTAATGCCCCCTTGACACAAAGTAATGCAAAGCAGCATTTCACACTGCTTTGCGTTACTTTTCCATACTAACCGACGTAAATACCAATTTGCGTTGGTTTGTGAATCCCAACAAAAGGTTTAGCGTCGGTTTAGAGTTACAAAAGTATCACTAACCCATGCTAAACTTTTGAGAATCTGGGTCTGGGTGCCTTGTCCCAAGCAGTTCTACAGGAATACCAGATAAACCACATCCAAGCAAACATTACAGTAATAGTAGACCACACAGTACCACATCCAGACCAATACCACAGGAATACCAGAACACAGGTTGCCATATCCAATCCTCTCCAAGTACCTGCTTGGATTCATTGTGAGCCCCTGGTAATCTGCCTTGTTGGGCCATATAAGTGATGTGCAGCTTGAGTCCAATGGCACAGCGAGGTTGAGTCCCTAGTCTGGGTACGAAATCTTAGGGAGACTCATGAAGACTGCAAAGAGTGAAGAGTTGAATGCTTGACTTAATCTCAGCTAATGATCTTTACACTGGGCTGCATTCCATGTCACATCTAATGCACTGATGCAAGACTACAGGGTGCAACAACGAGGCCACACCCCAGGCACTTCATAGGGGATAACAGAACCACACTGGGCGAACTATATCTTGAGTACTGGTATACCTCCAATATCGTAAACATCAAAAAGGGAGATAGAGGGAAAAACAGAGAGGACCCATCCTCCAAACGTATATTCAAATAATCAAGAGCAGTCACTCCTAAGACAAAGGAATATTGTGTCAACCTCATAATGGGAAAGAAATAATTAATTTCATTTAAATAACACCCACCAGGGTTACCCCTTGATGGCATGCTTCATCATAGGGTTCTTCCCTAACCCGCTACGGAAAGGGGCGTGATGCGACCGACGGATAAGTGGGAGCACTGATAGTGACTATGACTATGCAGAATGCATCAAACTCAGAGTGTTTTAAAAAATATATATATATAAGACCGAATTAAAAATATCTGGCTAGTGGGAAAAAGCGTTATTTATTGGATCCCCTAGTCAATATCGCTAAAAAATGGGGATGGTGAGAGACTCTTGAGATGATGTCCCTAAGTTTCTCTGGTTGACTAGTTTCAAGCCCTACCCCAAGGCTTTTCATCAGGACCTAAGGGGGTTACTCCCTGTTACTCCTCCTTTAGTCTATGTGATATCCTTTTCTCAAGTGAGAGTAGAGATTAATGAAATATGAAAATAAATACATACAGCACCTAGTCGGTCTGTTCTTTTAAGTTATATGTAATAAGCCTCAGTCAGGCATCATGAGTCCAAACAGGGGAGGAGAGACGCCTGTAGTCACACTTTCCTCATAGGCTCGCGGAGCCACGGGCAGTCTGTTACCCCGCAACGAGGGAGTAGCCTTGAGGAAAGTGTGACTACAGGCGTCTCTCCTCCCCTGTTTGGACTCATGATGCCTGACTGAAGCTTATTACATATAACTTAAGAACAGACCGTCTAGGTGCTGTATGTATTTACCACAAAGTGCTGCATCCTGACCGTTCCCACAAGAATAGCAGACTACGGAGTACCACATCCCAATCAAAAACACAGAAATACCCAACAACAGGATGCAGCATCCTGAGCGACAGCGCCGGAATACCAGACAGCATGGTGCCACAACCAACACTAACACAGGAATACCAAACCACAGGGAGCCACATCCCAATCAAAAACACAGAAATACCCAACAACAGGATGCAGCATTCTGAGCGACAGCGCCGGCATACCAGACGGCATGGTGCCACAACCAACACTAACACAGGAATACCAAACCACAGGGAGCCACATCCCAATCAAAAACACAGAAATACCCAACAACAGGATGCAGCATCCTGAGCGACAGCGCCGGAATAGCAGACGGCATGGTGCCACAACCAACACTAACACAGGAATACCAAACCACAGGGAGCCACATCCCAATCAAAAACACAGAAATACCCAACAACAGGATGCAGCATCCTGAGCGACAGCGCCGGAATACCAGACGGCATGGTGCCACAACCAACACTAACACAGGAATACCAAACCACAGGGAGCCACATCCCAATCAAAAACACAGAAATACCCAACAACAGGATGCAGCATCCTGAGCGACAGCGCCGGAATACCAGACGGCATGGTGCCACAACCAACACTAACACAGGAATACCAAACCACAGGGAGCCACATCCCAATCAAAAACACAGAAATACCCAACAACAGGATGCACACTAATGCCAGTTACAGCGCCTTGCCGTCTGGAGTATCCATTTCCTTGACGGTCACAGCAGAATAATTGAATTACTGCGCCCCGTGCATCCAAGTGATTACAGAAGCATCGCCTTCATTTTTTGGCTGTTACTCACAACTAAGAAATGGTTCCCTGAAGGTCATCGCTCAATATAGTGATTACTGCTACCTTGCCTCACTTGGTTACTGGAGCACTATCCTGAATTCTTGGATACTACTCACATCCATGAATTGGACCTACGGTAACCTAGTTACTGTGAACAACGCCAGAAGCCAAGCTGTGGCTTTCATGTTAAGGGCACTACATATCCGGATCATCATTGAGAAGTACCCCGAAATTAATTAAGAAGGACTTCTGCATTCGGGCACCCTCATTGTGTTGCTCGTCCCCAGAATTTCTGTCCTGAAGAGACCCCATACCCCTAGAGGGTCGAAACGTCGTCGACTATTGAAAAGGGAGAGCCCCAACAAATCATAGAGTTGTTCTTGAAGAATTGATTGTACTATATATCCAACTGGCTCCTCTTTTAAATTACCAATAACCACCGTCTCAGTTCTCCAGTAGCACCACATTTATTTCACTGGTTTGGTTATGATCACTTCACTGGGGTTCACAAATCACTTTCAAATGTGAAAATTTATATAATGTAAATACGCAAATACAAAATATTTTTATGCTCTTTTGTATCTCAAAGACTGTTATGCAAAATAAATTACACTCACTTTGGCTGAAGTGAGAACTATGTAATTTCTGTTCTGTGGGTCTTTACGTAAAATCTGTTGAAATATTGGTATCCCTTATGGATTTAGGGTTTCATTCTGTATCTTCTTGTTTTGTTTAAATCAAGCAGGATATACTAATTCTTGCAAAAACTAATTAATTTAGAAAATGAGTTCCTTGTGAACACTGTTTCTGCTTATCAACAACAGGATGCAGCATTCTGAGCGACAGCGCCGGAATACCAGACGGCATGGTGCCACAACCAACACTAACACAGGAATACCAAACCACAGGGAGCCACATCCCAATCAACGACACAGAGATACCCAACAAGAGGACGCAGCATTCTGAGCAACACTGCAGGAATACCAGACTACATGGTGCCACAACCAACAATAACACAGGAATTCCAAACCACAGGGAGCCACATCCCAATTAATGACACAGAAATACCCAACAACAGGATGCAACATCCTGAGCAACACCACAGGAGTACCAGTCCACCGTGGACCACAGCTAGAGCCAATACCCCAGGAATGCAGCAACATTGCATTAATACTATACCACTGTGTACCACATTCAATCAATAACACAGGAATACCAAACCACAAAGTGGAACATCCAGACCAACACCACAGGAACACCAGTCCACTGTGGACCAAATCTAGAGTCAAAGGTAGAGAAATACAACAACATTACAGGAATACCAGACCACAGGGTGCCACAACCAATCAATAACACAGAAATGCCCAACAAAACAATGCAACACCACAGGAATACCAGTCCACCACATCCAGAGACAATACCACAGGAATACCAGTCTGCAATGTGCCATAGTCAGAGTCAATGCCACAGGAGTGCCAGTCCACAGTATGCCATAGTCAGAGCCGATGCCACAGGAATCCCAGTCCACAGTGTGCCATAGTCAGAGTCAATGCCACAGGAGTGCCAATCTACAGTGTGCCATAGTCAGAGTCAATGTCACAGGAATGCCAGTCCACAGTGTGCCATAGTCAGAGCCAATGCCACAGGAGTGCCAGTCCACATTGTGCCATAGTCAGAGCCGATGCCACAGGAATGCCAGTCCACAGTGTGCCATAATCAGAGTCCATGACACAGGAATGCCAGTCCACAGTATGCCATAGTCAGGGCCGATGCCACAGGAATGCCAGTCCACAGTGTGCCATAATCAGAGTCCATGACACAGGAATGCCAGTCCAGAGCGTGCCATAGTCAGAATCAATGCCACAGGAATGCCAGTCCACAGTGTGCCATAGTCAGAGCCAATGCCACAGGAGTGCCAGTCCACAGTGTGCCATAGTCAGAGCCGATGCCACAGGAATGCCAGTCCACGGTGTGCCATAGTCAGAGCCAAAGCCACAGGAATGCCAGTCCACAGTGGGCCACAGTCATAGCCAATGCCACAGGAATGCCACTCCACAGTGTGTCATAGTCAGGGTCAATGCCACAGGAATGCCAGTCCACAGTGTGCCATAGTCAGAGCCAATGCCACTGGAATGCCAGTCCACGGTGTGCAATAGTCAGAGTCAATGCCACAGGAATGCCAGTCCACAGTGTGCCATAGTCAGAGTCAATGCCACAGGAATGCCAGTCCACAGTGGGCCACAGTCATAGCCAATGCCACAGGAGTGCCACTCCACAGTTTGCCATAGCCAGAGTCAATGCCACAGGAATGCCAGTCCACAGTGTGCCATAGTCAGAGTCAATGCCACAGGAATGCCAGTCCACAGTGTGCCATAGTCAGAGCCAATGCCACAGGAATGCCAGTCCACAGTGTGCCATAGTCAGAGTCAATGCCACAGGAATGCCAGTCCACAGTGTGCCATAGTCAGAGCCAATGCCACAGGAATGCCAGTCCACAGTGTGCCATAGTCAGAGTCAATGCCACAGGAATGCCAGTCCACAGTGTGCCATAGTCAGAGCCAATGCCACAGGAATGCCAGTCCACAGTGGGCCATAGTCAGAGCCAATGCCACAGGAATGCCAGTCAACAGTGTGCCATAGTCAGAGCCAATACCACAGGAGTGGCAGTCCACAGTGTGCCATAGTCAGAGCCAATGCCACAGGAATGCCAGTCCACAGTGGGCCACAGTCATAGCCAATGCCACAGGAGTGCCAGTCCACAGTGTGCCATAGTCAGAGCCAATGCCACAGGAATGCCAGTCCACATGTTGCCATAGTCAGAGCCAATGCCACAGGAGTGCCAGTCCACAGTGTGCCAGTCCACAGTGTGCCTGTCCAGAGTGACAAATACCGCAAGAATACCAGTGCGCAGTGTGCCACATCTAGACTGAAAACATAGCAGTAACAGGCCACCGTGTGTCACTTCCAATTCAATTAAAATTCATTTTAAATGCTATTGTTGGATAATTGAAAGGATTACAACCACAAGAGAACTGAGGTAAGAAAACCAGTAAGAAAATGTCAATAAGTCATTACAAGGCTGTTGTTCTTAATGATACATAATTAAACATCTCATACTATTTCTTACAGTCGAAGCTCAGAACAAGGGCAAGAACAAAGGCAAAAAGCACATAAACTTTCCAGCTGTCAGGGGGGGCTGAAGCATACAATTCCAGATGTTTCGTGAGCATAATGTGCTATGGCGAAAATGTAAAGAAGAAAAATTGGATTAAAAACACATAACTTGTTTTTTAAAGCTATGTCCTTGTAACATCTCATCCTCCCCCTGACAACTAGATCCTCAGAAAGGAATCTAAAAAGACATTATGGCCTTGTCTATCCGTGCACGTGTGGTTACCTTTCAGAGGGCTTACTGCACAACGGCAACTTGAGGCAACACAACCCAGGACGATAAGTCAACAGCTGAACATTACTACAGAATCAATACGAGAGAAACACTGGGCCACAGCGAGCTACAACCACAGAAACACCAGGCTACACCGGCTCAAGCAAAACTTAACACAGGAATAACAAGCGTGAACTACACCCAGAGTCACAGGAACACTAGAGCGCAGGCCAGAGCTTAGCAGGGGAATATCACAGGCCAATGCCGTGGGACCACCAGCAAACCAACACCAAAGAGAGGCTGCATTATGGAGCACCACATCCAGGGGTGAAGCCATGGAGGTACTGGACCAAAGTGGGCAACATCCTTAGCAATACAAAGAAATACTGAATGTGAGAAGGACTCAAGCAGAGTAATCCACAGGAATACCAGACCACTGTATGCAACACCCACAGAAATACTAGACCACTGTATGCAACACCCACAGAAATACTAGACCACTGTATGCAACACCCACAGAAATACTAACCACTGTACGCCACACCCACAGAAATACTAAACCACTGTACGCCACACCCACAGGAATACAAGACCACTGTACGCCACACCCACAGGAATATCTGACCACTGTACGCCCACCCACAGGAATATCTGACCACAGGAATACCAGACCACTGTACGCCACACCCACAGGAATACAAGACCACTGTATGCAACACCCACAGAAATACTAGACCACTGTATGCAACACCCACAGAAATACTAGACCACTGTATGCAACATGCACAGAAATACTAACCTCTGTACGCCACACCCACAGAAATACTAGACCATTGTACGCCACACCCACAGAAATACTAAACCACTGTACGCCACACCCACAGGAATACAAGACCACTGTACGCCACACCCACAGGAATATAATACCACTGTACGCCCACCCACAGGAATATCTGACCACAGGAATACCAGACCACTGTACGCCACACCCACAGGAATACAAGACCACTGTATGCAACACCCACAGAAATACTAGACCACTGTACGCCACACCCACAGAAATACTAGACCACTGTATGCAACACCCACAGAAATACTATACCACTGTATGCCACACCCACATAAATACTATACCACACCCACAGACATACTAGACCACTGTACGCCACACCCACAGAAATACTAGACCACTGTAGGCCACACCCACAGAAATACTAAACCACTGTACGCCACACCCACAGGAATACAAGACCACTGTACACCACACCCACAGGAATACAAGACCACTGTACGCCACACCCACAGGAATATCTGACCACAGGAATACCAGACCACTGTACGCCACTCCCCCGGGAGTACAAGACCACTGTATGCAACACCCACAGAAATACTAGACCACTGTACGCCACACCCACAGAAATACTAGACCACTGTACGCCACACCCACAGAAATACAAAACCACTGTACGCCACACCCACAGGAATAAAAGACCACTGTACGCCACACCCACAGGAATACAAGACCACTGTACGCCCACCCACAGGAATATCTGACCACAGGAATACCAGACCACTGTACGCCACACCCACAGGAATACAAGACCACTGTATGCAACACCCACAGAAATACTAGACGACTGTACACCACGCCCACAGAAATACTAGACCACTGTACGTCACACCCACAGAAATACTAAACCACTGTACGCCACACCCACAGAAATACTAAACCACTGTATGTAAAACCCACAGAAATACTAGACCACGGTATGCCACACCCAAAGAAATAATGAACCACTGTAAGCCACACCCACAGAAATACTAAACCACTTTACGCCACACCCACAGGAAAACAAGACCACTGTACACCACACCCACAGGAATATCTGACCACAGGCATACCAGACCACTGTACGCAACACTCACAGAAATAAAAAGACCAGAGCACTGTACGCCACACCCACAGGAATACCAGACCACTGTATGCAACACCCACAGGAATACTAGACCACGGTACGCCGCACCCACAGAAATACTAGACCACTGTACACCACACCCACAGAAATACTAGACCACTGTACGCCACACTCACAGAAATACTAAACCACTGTACGCCACACCCACAGGAATACAATACCACTGTACGCCATACCCACAGGAATATCTGACCACAGGAATACCAGACCACTGTACACAACACTCACAGGAATAAAAAGACCAGACCACTGTACGCCACACCCACAGGAAAACGAGACCACTATATGGCACACCCGCAGGAATACTAGACCACTGTACGCCACACCCACAGAAATACTACACCACTGTACGCCACACCCACAGGAATACAAGTCCATTGTATGCCACACCCACATAAATACTAGACCACTGTACGCCACACCCACAGAAATACTAAACCACTGTACGCCACACCGACAGGAATACAAGACCACTGTACACCACACCCACAGGAATATATGACCACAGGAATACCAGACCACTGTACCCAACACTCACAGGAATAAAAAGACCAGACCACTGTACGCCACACCCACAGGAAAACGAGACCACTGTATGGCACACCCGCAGGAATACTAGACCACTGTATGCCACACCCACAGAAATACTAAACCACTGTACGCCACACCCACAGGAATACAAGACCACTGTACGCCACACCCACATAAATACTAGACCACTGTACGCCACACCCACAGAAATACTAAAGCACTGTACGCCACACCCACAGGAATACAAGACCACTGTACACCACACCCACAGGAATATATGACCAAAGGAATACCAGACCACTGTACATAACACCCACAGGAGTAAAAAGACCAGACCACTGTACGCCACACCCACAGGAAAAAGAGACCACTGTATGGCACACCCGCAGGAATACAAGACCACTGTACGCCACACCCACATAAATACTAGACCACTGTACGCCACACCCACAGAAATACTAAACCACTGTACGCCACACCCACAGGAATACAAGACCACTGTACACCACACCCACAGGAATATATGACCACAGGAATACCAGACCACTGTACACAACACTCACAGGAATAAAAAGACCAGACCACTGTACGACCCACCCACAGGAAAACAAGACCACTGTATGGCACACCCGCAGGAATACAAGACCACTGTACGCCACACCCACAGGAAAACGAGACCACTGTATGGCACACCTGCAGGACTAGCAGACGAGTGTAGGAATGGCTCATCACTGCACACATCAGCAGGAAAACCAGACCTCTGTACAGCACACCAACAAGATTACCAGATCATTGTATGCCACAGCCACAGGAACATCAGACCACTGCACGCCACACCAACAGGAATACCAGACCACTGTATGCTACACCTGCAGGAATGGCACAGCACTATACACCACACCCACAGGAATACCAGACCCCTGTACGCTACACCCACAGGAATACCGGACCACTGTACGCCAAACCTGCAGGAATGCGAGAACACTGAATGCCAAACCTGCAGGAATAGCAGAGCACTATACGTCCCACCCACAGGAATAGCCGCTGCTGAAGGAATAGCCACTGCTGAAACAAGTCTATCATTTTTGACCTATGGAATGGATCTATCTGAATAGAGAACTGCAAGATCCTGCCTTGTGTCTTCCAACCTCACCGAGTGTATCCAACCATGATGTTCTCATGGTTCATGGTTCTCCAACCCCTGGTGATCTTTCTCCTCTTCCTGGACCTCACTCACTCTGACTCCAGCCTTCCACTCATCCTCTTTTTTGCAAGAAGATCCCTGTGCGCTGGTGACCCTCTGCCGAATGTCCACCTGACTGCGCAAATGGATCCGCGTCTCAAGACAGGACATCTCCCTGGGTGTAAGGACCAGCGGAGAGCCCGGGGCACCAAAGCCAAATGAATCACTGGACACTGGTCCTCAGCCTCCTCTTCCAATTCACTTCAGCCAGGATCTTCCCTTTAAAGGTTTAAATTAGGAGTATATATTTTATAGCTAATAGAAGCCCACCCCATCTCAAGATGGTTTTCAAGGTTGTTGTGTTCTAATATTGGATCCCTCTCTCCTTCCTGGAATGATTCGAAAAATGTTCATCCTTAAAGGATAAGGAAAAGGGCAGAAGCTAGGGCCAAGATTTACCAAGCAACTCGGCAATGCAGGCCCTTAGGTCAGATTTACTAAGCCACGCGAAGCCGCCTTGCGTGGCTCTGCGTGGCTTAGTGAATCTAGCGCAAGGCAGCGCAAGTCACTACCTTGAGTTACTCTACCCTGGGAAGGCATTCCAAGGGGGGAGCATGGCATTCCCATGCATCCACCCATGGAATTTGGCCCATTCCCCGGGAATGTGTCAAAATGGTAGGCCATCCCAACAGAGGTGCAACAAGACACATCTTTATTTCTCCTTGTTATTTCCTCTTTCTACCTGTGCGGCATTCTGCAGCACACATAAAAAGAGGGAACTGCCTCTGAGGATTGTTTTTGTGCAGAAAGGCGTCCCTTCCTCCACAAAACATTCCTGCCTGTAAGGCAGGCACTCTTGCACCATGGAACAAGGGTGCCTGCATTGGCTCTAGGCAGCATTCAATGTGCCAGTGCAGAGAGAGAGAGCAGGAATGTGTGAAATCCTGGTAAATATGGCTGTGACGCAGGGCAGCAAGTTGTCTTGCTGCGTTGCGTTGCCCCAAATATTATTAAATCTGGGCCCAGATGTAGAATGAGCTCGTTTTTGATTCCTGAGAAGTGAAAAGACAGATGTTTTATGCTTCTTAAATCTATTGTGATCTGGTGCACATCTTAAATCCAAGGGTGGGGCCTTCCCTTTAATGGCTGCCTGTGGTTCAACGTCTCTTCAATCACTTCTCTGTATTACGGTGGGACAAAGCCATCAGTGTGGATGGCTTTAGTGTCTGTCTTAGGCATAGTGACAAATATGGAGGTCAAAGGGTGTGTCTTGCCTAGATTCCCATTCCTCCTTGAACTAAGCACACACACTTGAGCAGAATTCTGTTAGCAACGGGTGACAGTGTAGAGACGCCAGAGCGAACGAACCTTCACCGAGTGTTTGTACATTCAAGAGCAAACAGCCTTTAGAAGTTAGGATCAGTTGTAAACAAGTGAGACCCTTGGCTGGGGTCCAGGCTGATACTTTAACCTGAGTCTGCTGCAGACTCTGCAAAGGCTTTGGGTCATTATTTAAAGGTCAAAAACAAGATAGGGAGGGTTTATCAAGCTATCGATGATAGAAGTAGTTAATTGATACAGTCATAATCAGGGAATCAGGCGCCTTTGCTATCCAAAACTAGGACCGATGGCCTGATTTGGAGATGGCGGTAAAGTATAATCCTCCAAGTGCTACCGCCTTGATGGATTGTCATCCTGATGCATTGAGTACTCACTCCATGGTGGTGCAACCACTGTGATTGTTAAACTGATGAGTTGGTGCTGAGTCACTATTATTTGAATGCAAGTATGATTTTATGTGGAATGTTATTGGGCTTCATCAAAATGTAAAATGGCCAGAAATTAAGGAATGCTTGACTTGATTAGACCTTTCTGGATATGAGAACACCCCTTCCCCACCCTCCCTCTGGTACCTTCCAATCCAGGACACTCATTGTTTCCCAAACCAACCATCAGAGAGTTAGTCACATTTAATAACAAGTCACACCGATGTGTACCTTAAGACTTCCTCATCCATTTGCCCATCTTCCTCATTGGGTTCTTCCAGATCCATGCGGGAGGGAGAAGCTTCAAAGCCGCCTTCTTGTCGGTATCTGTTGAGGAGGGCCTGCGCCATCTGCGCATTCAGCTGGTTTCTAGAATTGGGGGCCTTCACCATGTTGGATGCCAAAGCCGTCTCATCGTAGTCAGGGTAGGCACCTGGGAAGCTGTTCTCTGCCTTGGCTGCCCTGGACTGCCCTGCAGGCTGGTCGCTGTAGCCTCTCGCCTGGTTCATGTCATTCCAGAACCGCAGTAGGTTGGCCAGGTAGAGGGCCTCCTTGTCCCTTCGCCTCCCTTCCTCCATCATCTGCTGCAGAGCTAGGCGCTCCTCCTGCTCCCGTCCGCTTGGCGCCAGCCGCTCCATGCCTGCCTCTGTCCTGCCCGTACTGCCTAGCCGCTCTAGTGCCTGGGCCAGCCTTTCATCCTGTTGCAGGCCTGCCAGCCTTGCCAACATCGCCTCGCTCATCTCTGGGTAGTAAGCCTCATTGGTTCGCATCGCCTCTGCCTGCGGATAGGCCATCATCTCTGCTTCGTAGGGCAGGCTCATCTGGAGATCACGCCGGAAGCGCCGGGTGGTTCCCACGTCTTCTTGGCCAGGACTCCGTGGCCCATTTGCCAAAGGCTATGGAGCAGAAAGGAGACATTGTCAAAGAAAAGGACAACAGGTACCACATTGGTAAACAATACATAAGGATCGGAGGAGTTAAAAGAGTGACTCTCAAGTTGACACAGTGGTCAAAGCACAGCTTAAGAACTAAAGGCCTCATTATGAGTGCCCCCTTAAGTAAGCCTTTATTTCCCAAGTCTTGGAGTCACAAGGGGTACTAGTAACTCTAGGGTGTAAGGAAATTCTGGCCCATTATGAATTGGATCCTGATGGTCCACTAAATACTGAATTACCATAGAATTGTTAATTGTGACTCAAATACCCCTGGTAATTCCTCATTTTGCCCGAAAAGTAAAGAGATCTGCAATGTTCTTGCAAATACTAGGATTTTGATGGGTCCTGTAACTGCAAGTTGGAACTATTGCCAAAAAATAGTTGTTGATATTGTACTACCACATTTATATTTTGTGTTTCTTCTGAATATTTGTCTTCATGGACGTCTGAATAAATAGACCAACCTCTCACACCGGGATGAACAACATTTTTGCTCATAAGTCATTAATGTTTGTTTAAAAACATAGCTGAAGTGAAGTAATGGTTATGAAACAAAACATAAAACCCCTTACAATTGGCCAGTTATTGTTAGATACGCACAGTGGCGTACCTAGGGAGGGCGGCAAACTCAGGGTCCGCCCCGGGTGGCAGTACGGCTAGTTACGCCACTGGATACACAAACCATATTTCACATCCCCATCATGCACTGCTCATGATCGCATGTGATATTACCGAGGACATCTCAGATTACATCATTGATGACATCAAAAATAAATACAGAGAAGAATATCTGAGGGTTTTTCCTGACAGATCTATTTTGCCTTGTTCCTCCCACTAGACTTACCCCAATATGGTACCCTCTACATAGTTCTCTGACTGGGTTCCTGAGGAGACCTTGTCTACATTTGGGAGCTGGGAAAAGAATTTGTTGTTAACAAGGGGTTGGCAGAACTCACAGAGTTTCCCTCCACAGAATTCCACTGAGTTACATTAAAAAGTCCCCGAGATTCCACGGAATTCCGCGAAAGGGCGGAAAACAGCACCTCACGCTGCTCGTACTGATTTTTAGCGCCGAGAGCTAGTGCCTTGCTGAAAAATCCACACGAACAGTACCACACAGCGCATCAGAGGGCTCTGCTTCTTGGTTTTGCTGCCACTTGAATAGAATTTCTACTCGAGTGGCAGTTTTCTCACCGTGAATGGTCGCCATCGCTCACAACCGCCCGGATTTGGAAAATTTCACTGGGTGCCCTCCTAGCGCCTGAATATCGCGCAAGGGGACGCCAACTCACGATCGCGCTTGCCAACTTAATGTTGGCGAGATGCCCGCAAGAAAAACTCAGACACGTGGCGGTAGGCGGGAATTTGGCCAGAGTGGCCAAACTTCTGCCAGCTCTGCCGGCGAAGCAGAATTTATTGCCCACTCCTATTGTGAACCCTCTGTGCTCTGTTCTGAAACTTCCAGTCTTTGACAAGATGTATAAGCCATGTTGTAAATGTGGAGCATGAAATAGGTAGAAATACAAGTAAGCAAAAACATTTACAAATCACATGCGATTCACAAAGAGAGCCGGCGATAGAACTAAAGTGGTCGACACCTTGAATAGTAAAAACAAGACAGGTTTTCTGGAGAACCACAATAAATAGATTGGAGGAAAACCACATATAGAGAATTTGACTGGAGATTATTTGCCTTGTCTATGGCCCTAAAACAAGCCTGGTTTCTCTTATTCAGTAGCTTGACTAGCCAGGCTCTTTCTGATGTGAATCTACAAGAGTCACAATGGAGGTGTGAGTGATGAATTGTAGGCCAAGAGATGCCATCAATGATGAGGAATTGAACATAGTTGACACACAGATAATGGTGGCTGGATGAACACTGGGGAGGTCCTGCTGTAGCTATATCGATCATTGAGCAGAGAGTGGTCAGTCTGTGACATTGGGCTTGCTTGATGGGACCTTCAAAGAGCAAGATGGGATCTTCAAAGAGCCAGTTGGGACCTGGAAGGTACCCCATGAACCTACATGGAGACCTGAAAAGAGCAGGATGGGACCTGGAAAGATCCCACTGGGACATGGAAAGAGCCCAATGTGACCTGGAAAGAACTCCATGACGGAGATCTGGACAGAGCTGGATGGGACCTGAAAAGATCCCACTGGGACATGGAAAGAGCCGGATGCGACCTGGAAAGACCTGGATGGGACCTAGAAAGAGCCCAATGGGACCTGGAAAGAGCCCATTGGGGCCTGGAAAGAGCCTGATGTGACCTGGAAAGAGTCCGATGTGACCTGGAAAGAGTCCGATGTGACCTGGAAAGAACCCCATGAACCTAGACAGAGACCTGGGCAGAGCCAGATGGGACATGGAAAGAGCCCACTGGGGCCTAGAAAGAGCCTGATGTGGCCTGGAAAGACCCAGATGGGACCTATAAAGAGCCCGATGGGATCTGAGAAGTACCCCATGAACCTAGACAGATATTTGGAAAGAGCCGAATGGGACCATGAAAGATCCCATTGGGACTTAAAAGCCCCTGATGGTACCTAGAAAGAGCCCAATGAACCTAGATGGAGACCTGGACAGAGCCCGATGGGACCTGGAAAGATCCCACTGGGACATGGAAAGAGCCCATTGGGACCTGGAAAGAACACCATGAACCTAGATGGAGACCCGGAAAGAGTCGGATGGGACCTGGTAAGACCCGGATGGGACCTAGAAAGAGCCCGATGGGACCTGGATAGAGCCCGATGGGACCTGGAAAGAAACCCATAAACCTAGATGGAGACCTGGCCAGAGCCGGATGTGACCTGGAAAAACCCAAATGGGACATGGAAGGAGCCCACTGGGACTGGAAAGAGCCCGATGGGGCCTGGAAAGAACCTTATGAACCTAGACGGATATTGAGAAAAAGAGAGCGATGGGACCATGAAAGATCCCATTGGGACTGGAAAGACCCTGATGGTACCTATAAAGAGCCCAATGAACCTAGATGGAGACCAGGAAAGAGCCCGATGGGACCCGGCAAAAGCCAAATGGGACCTCTTTCATGGTGAGGATACGCATCAACACTGGGAGGTTTCCCAAATGCTAGATATAGACGAAAGTTGAATTCAAAAGACCCTGATACCTCTTATAAGGACTCTAAGCAGGTGACCCTGTAAACTCCAACAATAAGAGGCATGCTGTGTGCATGACCCAGATGCATTCTGGTACTCAGTCAAAATATATTTCAACATCCTTATAGAGTAGTCAAATACAGCACAAGCACTGCTGCTTATGTCACAGCCAAGGATGCTGTCTGCTTGACTATAGGCTAGTTCCGCTGCTCCTCGGATGCTCCTGTGCTATATTTTATATTTGCCTGCAGTGCTTTCAGACACGGGCACCACACTTCCTGGCTGCAGTGATTAACAGCACTTCCTGGCTGGGTTGATTCAGCATTAAACAAAGCATTCCCTACTCCCAGTCTGCTGATCACTGGACAGTGGGACACTGGTCAGCACACTTCCTGCCTGCAGTAACTCCAGCCTTGGGCAGCACTCCTTCTCTCGTGACTTAGGCGCTGGACAAAACTTTCCCACCTCGTGTGATTTCAATGATGTACAACACTGCACTGGACAGCACACTTCATTGTCAGCAATGAGTTCAGCTCTCCCAATCTGTTTTGATTTTAGCACTGCGCACCACTTCTTGCCTGTAGTCATCATAGCCCTGCGTAGCACTCCTTACCTGGTGTAATTTAGCACTTCCTGCCTGCTTTGATTTCAACACTGGGCAGCACTTCCTGACTCTTTGAATTCAGTATTGGGCAGCACTTCCTCTCTGCTTTGCTTTCAGTATAGGGCAGCACTTCCTGTCTGCTTTGATGTCAGTACAGGGCAGCACTTCCTGTCTGCTTTGATTTCAGCACTGGGTAGCACTTCCTGTGCGTTGATTTGAGTACTGGGCAGCACTTCCCTGGGGGCAGTGGATTCTATGTGATAGGGCGCAAGTTCCCTGTTTGCACCTATCGCACCTGTTTTAAGGTGCGCCGGGCGCAAACAGGTAAAGTGCACTCATACGCAAACAAGGAAAGGCACTATATTAGGATGATTGTGCTGCCCCAATGGGCAGCCGCAAACTCATGCTGCCCCGGGGGCTGCGCATTCATGCGAAAAATGGAGCGGCTGCTTTGAAGCCTCTCTGTGTTTCACAGTGCAGCTCCCTGCACTTTTAAGGGGGATTAGAGATCCTGTTGTAGGCAGGTGCAGTGAGTGACTGAAACCGCCTGCAAGGGGATGTCTGGGGGTTCCATGGGACCCCCTTTCCCCCTCCAGAGGGCTGCTATCAGAGGGCGCACTGTCAGTGCACTACCTTTTAGGTGGCGCACTGTCAGTGCACCTCCTGACAGCTTCTTTGCCTCTGCGCCCATGTCTGTAATATGGCGTAAGGGGGCAGAGGCAAGGGGATTCCCTCATTTGCATGGGGCTCTGCCCCCATACAAATGAGGGAACGCTCTCTGATGATATCTCTGGCGCTTTATGTGTGGCAGCGCTATCGGTATTACAGAAGGGGATGCACAACCGTCTGCGGCCCCTTCTGTAATACCAAAGGGCCCCGGGCGTGCAAAGTGGGCACAAACTCCAGTTGCGCCCCCGGGGCACTTCTGTAATACGGCCCCAGATGTGATGTCAGCACTGAAAGTGTTTTCTGGGGTGTGTAGTTACAGCACTGAATGGCACTCTTTGCCTGCCCTTATTTCAGCACTGGATAGCGCAGTCCCTAGCTGGGGCCGTTTCAAACATGCGGCACATTTTCCTTGTTTGCGCCGGGCACACCTTTTAAAAGGTGCGCCTAGCATAAACAAGGAAAATGTGCCATATTAGGACGAATGCACTGCCCCAGCGCGAACTGGTGCTGCCCTGAGGGTAGTGCATTCATGTGAAAAATGGAGCGGTTGCTTTGAAGTCGCTCTGTGTTTTACAGTGCAGGTGGCAACCCACCTGCACTTTTAAGCGATGATTAGAGATCCCCTTGCAGACGGGTGCAGTGAGTGAATGCACCTGCCTATAAGGGGGTGTCTGGAGGGGTCAATGGACAGTGGTGGCTCCTCCGCTATGGCAGGGGAGCGTTGCCCCCACCCCACCCCCCGCCAGCACCCTCAAAAACTTGAAAAATAAAACGTGTTTTAAACCTGTTTTATTATCATTTTATTTTTCTTCTAAGTGTGCTTAGTCTTGGGGGTAGGGCCAGGGGATGACAGGCACTGAGGGGGAGTGGTAGATGTACTGCCTTTAGTGTGCATGTGGGTTTGGCCGACCGTCTCTGGACGGCCAAACCAACATGTGCACTGAAGCTGTCTCCAACCCGAGCTGAGTTGATGGGTTGGAGACAGCAGGCACAGGCTCTCAGTCTCACGAGGAGTGCAAATTGAGGGTGCTCACGCCAATCCTGATGCTGCTCTCATGCGGCATGAAAGCAGCATCAGGATTGGCCACAGGGGATTCTGAGAGCCTGTCTGCAGAAGAGCAGAAAAGCGCGATGCGGCACGCTGAAGGCAAGTTCTTATTTATTTATTTATTTATTTTTCATTGTAGTCCGCTCTTGTAGTCCCCCGCTCCACCACTCTCCCCTGACACCAGCCACCACTGTCCATGGAACCCCCTATCACCACTCGAGAGGGCTGCCATCAGGATGCACACTGACAGTGCGCCTCCTGACAGCTTATTTGCCTCTGCGCCCATGTCTGTAATAGGGCCCGGGCAAGGAGGCACAGGGACTCCCTCATTTCCATGAGCCACGCCCCCATGCAAATGAGGGGATGCCCTCTCATAGCACTGACGCTTTATGTGCGCCAGCGCTATCGGTATTACAGAAGGGGCCGCACAAGCGTCTGCAGCCCCTTCTATAATACCATAGTGCCCTGGGTGCCCGCAAAGCGGGCGCAAACGCCCGTTGTACCCCCGGGTCACTTCTGTAATACGGCCCCAGGTGTGATTTCAGTACTGACAGTGTTTTCTTGGGGGTGCAGTTACAGCACTGAACGGCACTTTTTGCCTGTCCTTACTTCAGCACTGGACAGCGCAGTCCCTGCCTGGTGTAAATTCAGGACTGGCCCGCACTCTCTCCCTGCTGTGGTTTCAGCACTGACGGCTGTTCTCGACGGGAGTAATTGCATCACTGAACAACACTTCCTGCCTGGGGCGATTTCAGCACTTCACTCCACGTTTTGCCTAGTATTGATTTCAGCGATGGATGGACAGCACTTCCGAGGGGGGTAAAGTCAGTACTGTAGACCAGTTCAAACCTAGCGAAAATGTAGAACTTGACCGTACTTTCTGCCTAGTGTGATTTCAGCACTGCACTTCTTGCCTAGTGTTGATTTTAAGGCAGGCAACACTTCCTGCTCGCTGTGATTTTAGCACTACACATAATTTCTTGGCTGGTTTGGTTACAGCACGAGACAACACTTCTGTCGGGTGTGGATTAAGCATTGGACAGCGCACTTCCTGGCGATGGTGAATTTCATAAGGGTTTAATTTAAGCAGTTTACTGGACTATTTGCCTGGTGTTGGTTTCAGCGCTGTACTGCACTTCTTCCCTGCTGTTGATTTCACCAGTGGACATCACTTTCTGGCTGTTGTGATTTCAGCACTAAAAAATATTGCTTGGCTGGTGCGATTACAGGGGGAGACAGCACTATCTGGAGGTGGGTTTAGCAATGCACAGCGTTCTTCAGGTTGAGATGGATTCAGCACTGGACAGTGCACTTCAGGTGGAGGGGGATTCAGCACTGGACAGCGCACTTCAGGTGGAGGGTGATTCAGCACTGGACAGCGCACTTCAGGTGGAGGGGGATTCAGCACTGGACAGCGCACTTCAGATGGAGTGGGATTGAGCACTGGACAGCGCACTTCAGGTGGAGGGGGATTGAGCACTGGACAGCGCACTTCAGGTGGAGGGTGATTCAGCACTGGACAGTGCACTTCAGGTGGAGTGGGATTGAGCACTGGACAGCGCACTTCAGGTGGAGGGGGATTCAGCACTGGACAGTGCACTTCAGGTGGAGGGTGATTCAGCACTGGACAGCGCACTTCAGGTGGAGGGTGATTCAGCACTGGACAGCGCACTTCAGGTGGAGGGGGATTCAGCACTGGACAGTGCACTTCAGGTGGAGTGGGATTGAGCACTGGACAGTGCACTTCAGGTTGAGATGGATTCAGCACTGGACAGCGCACTTCAGATGGAGGGGGATTGAGAAATAGAGAGGCACTTCCAGGCGGAGGTGAGTTTAGCACTGCACAGTGCACTTCCAGGCGGATGTTGATTCAACACTGCACAGCGCACTTCCAGGCGGATGTTGATTCAATACTGCACAGCGCACTTCCAGGCGGGTGTTGATTCAGCACTGCACAGTGCACTTCCAAGCGGAGGTGGGTTCAGCACTGGACAGCGCAGTTCCAGGCGGTGTGAATTCAGCCATGGACAGCGCACTTCCTGGCGGGTGTGAATTAAGCATTGGACAGCGCACTTCCGGCGGATGTGGATACAGCACACTTCCTGGCGGTGGTGGATTCAGCTCTGGACAGCGCACTTACAGGTAGGTGTGGATTCAGCTCTGGACAGCGCTCTTCATACCTGCACAGCCTGAAAATCTCGCTGTCTTTAGTGGTTTCATCAGCTAAACAACCTTTTTCTCTTCTCCAAAAATGTGAAAAAGATACTTCTTTAAGTTGGCCTTTCAGACCACTCGGAGGTCTCGTTTTTTTCCTAATACTGAGCATCGGTTATTCGTTGCATGACTGCTGCAGGGTTTTCTTTTTCCTCGTATTTTTTAATTTTCTTTTTTTCTTACTCTGAGCTTCATGTTTTTTTAATGTATTATATTACACTATTCATTGAATCTGCAGAGCGCTCACAGGCCACCTGGGGTTTCGCTTTATAAATTGTAAAATAAAACAAAATAAAAAGAAGCGGCCCTGCGGTAGGCAACAGCACAAAGACGTGAGCACAAAGCGCACAAAGACATTCAGAGCGCTCTGGGGGAAAACACGACTCGGGCTGAAAGGAGGTGATAAACAAATGTGTTCGAAATGTTGTGGGGTGTCACGTGGGCAGAATCGTTGTGTTTTGAAAGCAGCAGCTCACTGGGGTGTCACTAAAGGCCAAAACTGGCTTTTTAAAAAAAACAATATCTTATTCTTGCAGCAAGGTTAACGACGGGGGCCGTCGCTCATCTTGAGAGCGCGACGCGTGCTCCAGGAGCTTCAGGGGACGCTGTTTCTATGGTAACCATGGCCACTGCTGATGGGCAGGCAGTGTCTGAGAGGAAAATAACAGAATGATTCCCCTCATTTGAAGGCGATGCTAACCTGGAGGTGCTGGGCAGAGAACTGAACTCAATCATGCGGCAGTCACGTGTACTGTGTCTGATCTCTTTCGACTCCATCACCTGCTAGCTTGAGATGTCTCTTCCCACAAGGCTTTGCAGCACGTGCAGGCACGCTGCCATTGCTGCCTCGGCAAGCCTCCTTTTCAGAGGGGGCGAATGGACTGTATCACGGTCGGGGCTCGGCCGATGTGCTTAGTCCTGTGCTGCAGTTCCTCTTGCTAATCTAATGTTGAGACTCACAGGCACAGCGCTGCCAGTGTACCTCACCCGTGATCTGTGGCACCTCCTTTCATTCCAGTACTGAGAATCACATGCCGCAGGAAGTTGGTCAATGCATCCCACTCCTGATGTGTGGACGTCGATACTGAGACTGTCACGCAGCTCTGCTAAGGCACCTCCATCCTGCAACACCTCCTGCTGTTTCAGTCCTGAGACTCAGGGGAGGCAGGGCGAGGAAGAATGGAGACGACTAGCTCCAGGTGGGGGGAGGTGTAGGCGCTGGATTCGAGGTCCCCAGGACCGTTGGGGCTTTCTCTTGGCCCCTTCCTCTGCCGGGTTTTCAAGCCCTGCTCTCTCGCCAGGAGGCAGGGGCGGCCGGTCCATGCCGAGGTGGGCTCCACGGGGTAGGGGCAGTGTCGTAGGAGTTCACAGCGAGGGGTTTTGTGAGGACTGAGAAGCTCGAAGTAGGGCGATGTGTTTCCAAGGGCAGGGAGGAGTACTCTTTCCTGTGAGCTTATGAAGCTTTCACAGAGGACACGGGCTTGGACAGAAGACTGTCGGCGCTGAGAGCTGCAGAGGCGCCTCTGGGACATTCACCTCAGGCTTTGCAGATCTAGGGTTGGGAGAATCAGACTGGACTCTTGAGGCAGGCACCTTGCAACTATGCCTTAGAAGGAGACAGAACTAATGAGCCCCCCCCCCCCAAACCCCTGCACACAGCCAGGCTCAGGGTTTTAGAACAAGGGGCAGGGCTCAGAACGCCCTAGGCAAAGCGCCCCTTTGCCACACTCTTCCCTGGCAATGTGGTATGTATTGACTCTTCTATGGGCAACCTGGCAACCCACTGCTGGTCACGCCTAATGCAGCTCCCTGGTATTGCCTTGCCATTGCTGTGGCCCAGAAGGGACTAGAACAGCATGCTCTAGGCTGCATGGATTGCACTTTGTAGTTCTCTGTGTGGTGTTATATTCTTGGACATCACAAATTCTTTAGGCTGCAAAGGCTTACCTCAAATACCAGCAGCAGGAAGTGAAATATAACACTGTAGTTGGGACGAGGTCAGAAGCCTCCCTTCCCTACTTCTGTTGGGCAAAGTCAGGCAGGGACTCACGTCCAATGGAAAAACTCCCAGGCCTTATTTACAAGAAAGTAACGCAGGGCCGAGCCACGAGCCATTTGGCTGTGCTGCGTTACTTTCAAAGCACAGGGATGCATCATATGTACAACATTATGACGGATCCCTGTGCTCTCCCTTTCGCTGGCGCACAATTGAATGCCATGCACCAACGCAGGCACCCTTGGGGATGATTGTTTTTGTGCAGGAAGGGACACCTTCCTGCACAAGAACAATAACAAGAGATGTTTTGCTTTTTCTATGTGTGCTGCAGAATGTTTTCACTTATCTAAGTTTAGATTCACAAGTGTCACAAAAATCATATATCCCTTCAACACTTTGTTTATGGAGGTGGACCTACAAGGAAAACCTTTAAAAATATGGTTTGGTCCAGAGCACAGATCAAGAGAGACCTGTCTGAAGGCCCCCGGGCACTGAAATATCCCCATTAAAAACCAGTAGAAATTGGTGAGAAGTGCAGCACAGGATCTGGTCATCACCCCACCTCCTTCCCCACAACCACCACCACTACCCTTTTTTTGGCTTTCACTGAGCAGTTTTGTGCTACCTCTGGCACCCGGGGATGGGTGATGTGCTCTGCCTGACGCATCTGGGACACTCAGAAAGAATTTCAGCAGTTCTGAAAGAGATTAGCAGATATCAGGGGCTTATTTACTAATATTTAATGCAACACAGCACAGCAAGCAAAGTTGAGGCACTGTTGCGTGAAAGGGAAAGAGCAAAAATACGCCATATCTAATGATATATGGTGCACTTCTGCTTCCTCCTTACATTGGCACTAGGCAGCGCACACTTGAGGCTGCCTAGTGCCTACACATGAAACCTTGTGCCTTGCTGCAAGAGTACCTGCATTACGATTAGGATTGTTTTTGTGCATGAGGGGGTACCTTCCTGCACAAAAATGGCCCTTAAAGGCATTTGTCTTTTTTCTATGCATGATGCGGAATGCATCACACATAGAAAAAGGAAGAAACAAAGAGAAATAAATGCATTTCTCCTCCTTACTCCTGAGTGTGGATGGTGCACCATTTTGGCATAATCTCAGGTTTACTGACCTTAGTAAATATCTGATTGCATCAAAACCCATGGGTTGATGCATTGAAACACCCATGCTGCACCCATGGAATGCCTCACTGACACTAAGTAGTCCAAGACAGCGCTATGTGCTGCATTGTAGCTCTTTGTATTTACTAAATCATGCAAAGTGGCTTTACGTGGCTTAGTAGTTAATCCCAGATAAGGACTTGCATTGCCTTGCAATGACTTGTGTCATGCAAAGACAATACAAGGCCATAGTAAATTCGGACCCAGATCCCCGCCTTGCTCTGAACCTGGCCTGGCAGTTCGGTCTGGACTGTTGCCATGGGGCACAGGGTCAAGACTGATTTGCATATGGCTGGGTCCAAACTGGGGTGGCGTAGTGGGCAAAAGAACGATGGATTTAACCCAGATCTTTTGATTGGGGGAGAGTGTTTGCATTGTCAGCATTCCGTCCATCATTTGTTTGCTGTAACACTTTTCGCCCTAAGTGGGATGGGTATGCCCAGACGTGGGTCCCTTGCTCACTGTGTCACTGGATTCAAGCTAGCCTGGCTGAAGAAGGGTGACATACCCCGAAACCGGTCCCAGGATGCTTGTTTCCGGTCCAGGGAGGACCTGGCCTGGCAGTTCGGTCTGGACTGTTCCCATGGGGCACAGGGTCAAGACTGATTTGCATATGGCTGGGTCCAAACTGGGGTGGCGTAGTGGGCAAAAGAACGATGGATTTAACCCAGATCTTTTGACTGGGGGAGAATGTTTGCATTGTCAGCATTCCGTCCATCATTTGTTTGCTGTAACAAATTGCTCTGAGCCCCGACACACTGTTGTGTGGCTTCTACTAAGGGGCCTGGTGGCAGTGGCGGACAATGTAATGAAGACATGGGCAAGCCTTGCCAATAGACCCGAGAGTACAGCCAGGAAACTGATAGCTCCCAGCCGGGAATACACCAAGGAAGCACTACTGCTGAAAAACTGGACAAAACACTAGAAGCCATTACAGCCACCAGAGAGGTTGTTGAAAATAAAACTGATTCAGTGGTCATTTATATGGGACTCTTAGGGATGGACAGAAGAAGCTGGCCAAGCCTTTTAAAAAGATTCAAAGCTCCCTGGATGAGCTATGGCCAGGTACCTAGGTGTCTGACAGGCGTTGCCACAGTGCTTAATTTGAGCCGGTGGTTTCCGGTGCTCGACACCAGCACTTAATTGTCGACACCGGCACCTATGACAGTCTACCACATGGTGGTGCTGTTTATCTTATTTAGAGATGCGCACAACAGCAGTTATTTATAAATTCAATAGACATTAAAAATGACTATTACCTGCCGCCCAACACATTCTTATGGCTTTTGGGGCCTAGACTAGTCTGAATTTTCACACTTGTAGGAGTATGAGGGTTAGTAGTTGTGTTTGTACTGTCATTGGCAGCGCTGGCAGGGGCAATAGGTGGTGAAAGCTGCAGTGGCCACCTGATAAGGGCCCTGGCACTTAATTTTTGACAAATTAAGCACTGCGTTGCCAGCAATATTGATTTGGTGCTAAAGTGAGCAGGCAAGAAGAAACAGTGTTTTTAAAGGCAATGAACTGATCCAGTGGTAGGCGGTGACAAAGAGCTGGGAGAGCCATCTTTTGGAGTCAAAATAACTTTCAGAACAGCAGTGTAGACTTTGAAGGCCAGGAGGAAGGTGTCTGAGTAAAAGTCATCAAAAGACTAAAAATTGTAAGACTTCATGGAGAATAAAGGTTCAATTTTATTGAGCATGTGCATTTGAAAGGCACACGGTTTAGGCTAGGAAGATGGCTCAGTGGCTTAAACACTTCACACTGACATAGATGTGACCTGGAAGTTACCAGTTGGGATCCTGACAGATGCAACTCAGGCCCTCACCCTCATTACCAGTGACCCAGGAAGGGGCTTGGGCTTAACCACCCCCAGATTTATGATACAAGGTTATTGGTAACACTTGGGGTGGGAAAAATCTGGGCAATTACCAGTGGGACCTTGAGAGTCCCCTTAGAAATGAGCCTTTACTAAAGGTGTTGGTAATTCAAGATCTGATTTTCCCAGTAATCCTTCATTTGCCCCCAAATTTTCACATACAGATTTCATTTAGTTGATTTGAGCAGCCGAAATCTTTATGTGGAAACAAACAGATCCGCGGACCTCATGATCTGATGGGGCCAGTAACATACACCTGTCTCTTATGGAGCTCCGAAAGAGCAAACACTGTTTTAACAAACTAATGAAAAACAAGATGTGTCTATTTTATGCACAAGTCCATGCGCGGTGAGACTCAAGGGGGTGGGGATTGGTTTTTCGCCAGAGGGTGCTAGCTTGGAGGAAGTACTGACTGTGGCAGTTTGAGGCATGCTCTGTTAGACAGAGGGCATGATTTAGATCTTGGCAGAGGGGTTACTCCGTCACAACGATGATGGATAGCCTGTCTCTTAAAATATAAAAGCTTCGGTAAGCCTTGTAGCATTCCCGCTCAGAGGTGTGAGTAACAAACTAATTAGAGAGATTCAGTGCCCCTGCTGTCCTCTTTCCCTGCTCTCCCCCAATCAGCAAGCCCCCCCTACCTCCCCGGCTACATCCTGCCATCTCTAATTAATTGATAAAACAAAGCCAGCTGAGAGTGACAGTGCAGCGCCACTAATGAGCGACCGTGGGAGGCTATGAGTCACACACTGGTGCTGGGTCATGTGGACAGCCCCCTCTGCTGGCAATGGGAGGTGGTGCGCATTGACTTCAGGGCACAGAAAGACAGTAACAAGAGAAAACTAAAGGGGTCAAAGACATTTACAAGGCAAATAACCATGGGGCATATTATCAAGGAGCCCCGATAAAATTATCGCCGCTTTAGCGTCCGTTTTTGGGCGAAAAGCGGCGATAATTTTATTGCAATATCATCAAGGAAACGCTAGCGCGTGTTTCCTTGACTTACCGCCCGTTTCCAGCACGCCTAACTTCGCATCTCTAATGAGATGCAAAGTGGGCGTCACTGGGCGTACCCCTGACGGACTACCTTGTTAAATATCGCAAAATGTACATCGCGATATTAACAAGGAGTCCCACGCATTTTTGCAGACGTTAGTTTTTGGCGAAAACCGCGGTTTTCGCCAAAAACTAACGTCTGCAAAAATGCTGACTTACCTATACCTAACAATGGGGGTGGATTATGCTGATACGACCACAGGGTCGTATCAGCAAGGTTATCGCCGTTTTCCATGGAACATCGCTGGAAAACCAGCGATGTTCCATGGAAAACACCGCTATCGCTGGGAAATTATCGCCATTGCGCTATGCGTTGTTAATACAGCGATAGCATGGCGATAATTGCCAGCGATAGCCGGCGATAAAAAAAATCTCGCTAAGAGCGGCCAGCGATAATTATTGCTGCCACTTGATAATATGCCCCCATATTTTTAAAAGTTTCCAGTCTTTAATAACTGAAGGTTCCATGTGGAGGCTAGAGAAGGTTGGGTTCCAAATGCTTGTGGCTGCCACTGAGAGGGCCCTGCCAGCCACACCAACAGCTGGCATAGAGAGCACAGCACAAAGAGCCAGAGCAGCAGGCCTAAGTGAATGTGCAGGCTTGTGTCGGGCATAGACTGCTCTTGGGCAGCAGTCTGTTAGGGGCACATAAATACCCCCAAAGGCACTTCATAACCCCATTTAATTTCACCCAATTTACCCATTTCTCTTAGTCGGCCCACTCTCTCCTATCTACTCATTCTCTCTCTACCTACCCACTCTCTCCCAGTCTGCCCACTCTTCCCAGTATATCAGTTCTCTCTCTCTGTCTGTCTGCTCTCTCCCAGTCTGCCCACTCTTCCCAGTATATCAATTCTTTCTCTCTCTCTGTCTGCCTGCTCTCTCCCAGTCTGCCCACTCTCCCCAGTATATCAATTCTTTCTCTCTCTCTGTCTGCTCTCTCCCAGTCTGCCCACTCTTCCCAGTATATCAGTTCTCACTCTCTGTCTGCCCACGCTCTCCGAGTCTGGCCACTCTCCCAAGTATATAATTTCTCTCTCTGCCCGCTCTCTCCCAGTCTGCCCACTCTCCCAAGCATATCAATTCTCTCTCTCTGTCTGCCCACTCTGTCCCAGTCTGCCCACTCTCCCAAGTATATACATTCTTTCTCTCTCTCTCTCTGTCTGCCTGCTCTCTCCCAGTCTGCCCACTCTCCCCAGTATATCAATTCTTTCTCTCGCTCTGTCTGCTCTCTCCCAGTCTGCCCACTCTTCCCAGTATATCAGTTCTCACTCTCTGTCTGCCCACTCTCTCCCAGTCTGCCCACTCTCCCAAGTATATCAATTCTCTCTCTGTCTGCCCACTCTCTCCCAGTCTGCCCACTCTCCCAAGCATATCAATTCTCTCTCTCTGTCTGCCCACTCTCTCCCAGTCTGCCCACTCTCCCAAGCATATCAATTCTCTCTCTCTGTCTGCCCACTCTTTCCCAGTCTGCCCACTCTCCCAAGTATATACATGTCCTCTTTTTATGTCTGCCCGCTCTCTCCCAGTCTGCCCACTCTCCCCAGTATATCAATTCTTTCTCTCTCTCTGTCTGCCCACTCTCTCCCAGTCTGCCCACTCTCCCAAGTATATCAATTCTCTCTCTGTCTGCCCACTCTCTCCCAGTCTGCCCACTCTCCCAAGCATATCAATTCTCTCTCTCTGCCCACTCTGTCCCAGTCTGCCCACTCTCCCAAGTATATACATTTTCTCTTTTTATGTCTGCCCGCACTCTCCCCAGTATATCAATTCTTTCTCTCTCTCTGTCTGCCCACCACTCACCCAAGTATATCAATTCTCTTTGTCTGCCCACTCTCTCAAGTGTATCAATTCTTTCTGTCTGCCCACTCTCTCCCAGTCTGCCCACTCTCTCAAGTATATCAATTCTCCCTCTCTCTCTGTCTGCCTGTGCTCTCCCAGTCTTCCTGCTCTCCCAAATATATCAATTCTCTCTCTCTCTCTGTCTCTCTCTCTCTCTCTGTCTGTCTGCCCGCTCTCTCCCAGTCTGCCCGCTCTCCCAAGTATATCAGCTCCTCTCTTTGTCTGCCCACTCTCCCAAGTTTATCAGTTCTCTCTGTCTGTCCACTCTCCTTCATTCGGCCCACTATCCCCGCTCCTTTAACATTGTGAGCAACGGGTGAGCAGTTCCTTGCCCCTATCACCTGGCTGCTGCTGGCAATCAGCTACCCAGCGACTTCCACCCACTGCTAACAAACATTGGCAAATGAAATGGGCCTGGCTTGGAAATCACAATGCAAGTCTGCCTATTGGCTTTGCCAATGCTTGTTTCCATCTGTCATATCCACCCTCACTGGTGAAATTATGTCGGAGTAAATCACTATGGGGCACATGCATCATTGTAGGCAATTGCGATTCCATAATTGCGATTATTAAGGAATTGCAATTATGGAATCGCAATTGCCTATGCATGTAGGTTTCGCTAAAATATTAGCGATTCCTACATATTCCTTAATTGCGAATTGCAAATTGTGATTCGAAATTAAGGAATAGCTTCCCATTCATTCCTATGGGCCTAAAAGCCCATAGGAATGAATGGGAATTGCATGCGCAATTTGCGAGTACCAAATAGGTACTCGCAAATTGCGCATGCAATTTCAAGGGTGAAAGGGGGCCAAAAGGCCACCTTGATGCACCCCTGAAATTCACATGTGATCACATGTTGCGCACACACATGGTGTGTGCAACATGGCACTTTGAAAAATGCACTTTTGGTCATTTTTCAAAGTTTTCGCAAATTGACATCAACTTTAAATTGATGGTAATTTGCGATCCCAAATTGTGAAATCGCAATTTTAAAGTGCATCATGCATTGCATTTATTCCCTAAATGCATTCACAATTTAGGTAATCGCAAATTTGCGATTACCTAAATTGCGAGATTGCATTTGGGTTGACGCATCTCAAATGCAAAAATACTGGTCGCAAAGGGGCAGATTCTGCGAATCTGCCCCTTTGCGACCGGTATTTACAATGATGCATGTGCCTCTGGGTCAATAAGTGGCATAAGACTACACAACAACATAGTGTGAAACAGCACGGAGCGGGAGGCCCTTCAAGAGGGTGGACCTGGTGGGTACCCGCTGCCGGCGTGAGGCCCTTCAGGAGGGTGGACCTGGTGGGTACCCGCTGCCGGCGTGAGGCCCTTCAAGAGGGTGGACCTGGTGGGTACCCGCTGCCGGCGTGAGGCCCTTCAAGAGGGTGGACCTGGTGGGTACCTGCAGCCGGCGTGAGGCCCTTCAAGAGGGTGGACCTGGAGGGTACCCGCTGCCGGCGGGGGGCCCTGGAGGACTCTCAAGTGAAGCTGATAAGAGGGACACAAGAAGAGCAGGTCCAGTGTCGCCACTACTTAACCTCCTTCACTTTCAGTGTGTCTAAAATGTCACCAACCGAGAGAAGTGATGCAGAGGTGTGTGACCTTGACCCCGCAGTCTTTGACCTGTGTGACCTTTACCCCGCAGTCTTTGACCTGCGTGACCTTTACACCGCAGTCTTTGACCTGTGAGACCTTTACCCTGCAGTCTTTGACCTGTGTGACCTTTACCCCGCAGTCTTTGACCTGTGTGACCTTTACCCTGCAGTCTTTAACCTGCGTGACCTTTACTCCGCAGTCTTTACCATGCAGGTAGATACCACACAGGTAAGTATATTTAATGGGTTTTTACCTTTCCCCCCATCCTATACCATGTAAGTTTATGATTTTTCCATAACATTTTTATGTTCCTGAAAAAAGGGGAGTTAGGTGCGAATAGAGGGAAAGAGAGGTGAATGTGATTTTAGGGCTTAGGGTTGGGTAGCGGTAAAGGAGGCAAAGGCTTTTGTGGGTAGAGTTAGAGGGAGGTGAAGGTTTTTTAGGGTTCGTCGGCAGGTAGCGGTAAAGGGAGGTAAGGGTGATTTTAGGGTTTACACGTGAGTAGAGATAAAGGTGGTAAATCTTACTTAGGGCTCAGGGGTGGGTAGAGGTAAAGGGAAGCAAGGAGTTTTTAGGGTACTGGAGATGGGCAGAGGTACAGGGGATAAGGGTTTTTAAGGTTCAGGGAGTTAAGGGAGTTTAAAAGGGGGATGTTGGAGGGTTACCCCAAAACAGAAAAAAGTGGACTTGGGAGGCGACCCCCGCCCAGAAAATATATCTAAATAGCCACCTTTTATGCCGTATTGTAAAGTCTGATACATAAGCCTTGTGTTGTATTACAACGCATTGTAAAGGTCAAGGCATTGTGAAGCCTGTCGGTTAAAGGCATGCGGGGTAAAGATCCACTTTGTAACGTCTGATATTCACCTGTTGATCCAGAAGGAATGGATGGATGGATGTATGACTGGAGATGGATGATGAATGGATAGATAGATGGATGGATGGATGACTGGAGAGGTGAGGTGGATGAATGTGTGACTGAAGATGGATGGATGGATGGGTGGATGACTGGAGAGGTGAGGTGGATGAATGTGTGACTGGAGATGGATGGATGGATAGATGATGGATGGATGACTGGAGAGGTGATGTGGATGAATGTGTGACTGAAGATGGATGGATGGGTGGATGACTGGAGAGGTGAGATGGATGAATGTATGACTGGAGATGGATGGATGGGTGGATGACTGGAGAGGTGAGATGGATGAATGTATGACTGGAGATGGATGGATGGATGGATAGGTGATGGATGACTGGAGATGTGAGATGGATGAATGTATGACTGGAGATGGATGGATGGATGGATAGGTGATGGATGACTGGAGATGTGAGATGGATGAATGTATGACTGGAGATGGATGGATGGATGGATAGGTGATGGATGACTGGAGATGTGAGATGGATGAATGTATGACTGGAGATGGATGATGGATGGATGGATAGATGATGGGTGACTGGAGAGGTGTGACTGGAGATGGATGGATATGAAAACTGTACTTCGGATCCCCAGGTTTAAAAATCTCCTAACGGCAGGAGGGCCTTCTCGGTCCTGCCCTCTAACTTTTGGAACCAGTTGCCTCTAGACCTAAGGCAGACTCTTTTGTCTTTTAGTAAGAAGCTTCAAACGTATTTTTTCTGTTTCCTAACTCTTCACCTTGAGAGCTTTGGGTGAACGAAGCACTTTATAAGTACTTTTAGCGAATTGTGGCTAGGGAGCGGAGGTCTTTTTCTATGTCCGGTAAGTTAGATGGACGGTTCTCTGAACCTACGTCAATACTTTGAAATGTTTTCCACCCATGCTCGAATCTGAGAGCAGCTGAGACAGTCTACCAAAGCCTTAAAGCCGCCACCCTCGTTTGAAGATGGCCGCCCTCGTTTGAAGATGGCCACCCTCGTGTGAAGATGGCCGCCCTCGTTTGAAGATGGCTGTCGGTTCTTCAGTGGTTTCTAATTAGAGGGGTCTGGAAAAATCAATCTTGGACCTGCCCAAGTCTCAACCGGAAGGAGCAGCCTCTTGCACCCGGTCACGTGGCCATCCAGCGTGCACGACCCCTTGCGTCAAGACGCACCACAGCCAGGACCCCCGGCCTGCGGGCCCTCTTCGTCTCCCCTAGCCCTCTCTCAGGCTGGTGGCCCCCTGTGTACTGTCATCAGCACCAGCCCCCAGTGCGGGCAGCTGAGGCCGGCGGGCCGGCCAGGAGGAAGCAGCTGCGCCAGGGTAATCATTCAGCCGCTGCAGGAACATTGCGGCTCAGAACCCTTCTCCCCGCGGCTCTCAGGCAATAAACCTGTAATTCAGATTATAAAGGGGCGTGAAGGGGAAAAGCAAAGACTGATTCACTGAAAACAGCCAGCACGCACGCCACCAGCTGTTTCCTATGGGAGGGGTCTCTCTCTCTCCCTCTGTCTCTCCCTCTCTCCCTCCCGCTGTCTCTCCCTCTCTGTTCCCTTCCCTCTTTCTTTATCACTTCCTCTCTCTCTTTCTTCCCGTCAATCACTCTCTCTTTCTTTCCTTCCTCATCCCCCATCTCTCCGCCCTCTCGCTCTCCTCTCTCAGACTCACTCTTTCACACTCTCTGCCTCTCTCCATCTCTAGAGATAAATAGCAATTTCCCTCTAAAGTAGGAATTATCTCAAACTTGTCTGATAATTACATTATCACACCCAGGGCTTAAAGTGGGATGAAAAAACTGGGGGGGGGTCTCTCAAAGGGGCGTGGCCAATGTAATTAGGGGCGTGGCTTAAAACACGTAAGCTAAAAATCTGTGCTTAGCATAGTGTGCCACCGGACTTGTATTTTGCTGTTTCTGTCATTGCATCCCGATATATGATACGACAAGTAACATCATACCTACAACAAGTCAGGACTATTGGCTTTGACAATGGTTGTTAGTTCCATAAGATAAATGTCTCAACTATGGCTTGTATATAATATTGAAAAAGCTTTCACTTAAAGCCCTGGTGACACCACGACAATGTTGCTGCTCCTGAGTTTCAAAAAGAGAAGGGAAATCCAGAGAAAATGACTTTAAATATTTCCCTTCCCCTATAACGCTCACCTGGCATGACGTCATGCCGTAACTTCTCCACTAGTGAGAAGTGAGCAGTGTGAGCAGCGCACATCGATGTGCAGCTCTCCCTGAAGTCCGGAATAAAACGGACCGCCTGTGCCAGGGCACAAAACAGACCCCGATAGAGACCCGTTTCGAGGCCTCCTTTAAAAAACTGCCGGTGCTGACCCGGCCCACTTAAAGCCCTGGTCACACCCAGTGCTTGAAATGGAAAAGTAGAAGTGCCGGTACTCTGTACCAGAGTACCTGCTCGTTTCTGAGAAGTGCCGGTACTCTGTACCAGAGTACCTGCTCGTTTCTGAGAAGTGCCGGTACTCTGTACCAGAGTACCTGCTCGTTTCTGAGAAGTGCCGGTACTCTGTACCAGAGTACCTGCTCGTTTCTGAGAAGTGCCGGTACTCTGTACCAGAGTACCTGCTCGTTTCTGAGAAGTGCCGGTACTCTCCAATTAAAAGTATTACCCTTCTCTTGAGAAGTGCTGTTATTCTCCTTCTCAAAATAAAAAAGAGTCGGTACTCAGTACCGGACAGTACCGGCCCATTTAAAGCACTGGTCACACCTACCATTGCTTGCGTCCAAGCCCCGACACTGAAATTGGATGTCTGCATATAAATTCGACCATACTCTTCTGTTCTACTAGTAAGTCTGGACCGTTGGGCTGATCCAAGTGCCAGAAAAAACCAGGGGTGAAGACCGTACAAGGAAGATTTCAGACTAAGGTCCATAACCTTGTTGTAAGGAGGAAATTCTTTCCAACAGAGCCTAATGTGATGTCCATGTTGTGTCTTCTGGCCTACCTTGTATCTTTTTCTGCCAGTCGCAAGAAGTGGTGCACTTGTGTTTTTGTCGTTCCGTCTCGAGACTTTGGGATTGGTTAACACCAAAGTGTACCACTACCTGCAGTGCAGGCACCCTACCAGAGCTTTAATTGGGCCTGGTCCCCCTGAGTCTCAGACCCGTTAGTAATTAAAAATGCACTTTGAAACAGGTCCCTATCGGGCCCAATATTCATGTCCTTAACTTTTCTGTCAAATAACAATGATCGATTTCTGAATAAATAATGTAAACAATGTTAAGGTTTTAAAGTTAGTGATTTAGTTCCTGTTCATATTTCACACTTTACTTAACCTTGCATAAAAATACCGGTCGGGGGGGGGGGCACAATATAGGGATCAGAAGAATGTTGTTTCTGTGTGTAAGCCACGCCCCTAATTACATAGACTGTGCCCCTTTTAGAAGACCCCCATTTTTTTGCATCCTACTTAAAGCCCTGGAGACTACAATCACCTAAGCTGCTGTAGGATGACTGGCTTTAGGTAGCAATTGTAGTCAGTGCTTCATTTGTAAAGGAGAAAGTGCCAGGGTCCAGTGTTGTTCTCAGAAACTGCGTCCGGCGCTATCGAAGGTCGTTAAGCCGAATACCAAGACTGCGTAGTCTTGACTCTACCTCATGCCTCTTTCATCCACCCGCGGACACTCCCTGCTCCTTTATTTTACCCTTGCAAGTACCTGCTTTCTCTCGTTGCCACTGTTTTTTCGTCTTTCTCTTCCTCCTCCTTTCCACCATTTTTTGTTTTTTCTCTCTCTTGCTCTGGGTCAAAGTCTTATGAGGAAAAATAAGTGTAGTGCCCAAAAATGAGTTGCAATGGGCCCCACCTGCAATCACCGGTGCAAACCTTTCCACCTCTTCCACCTGGGAGAAGTGCTTACTGAAACGTGTCACAAAATGCTCTCAGGACTGTAGGCTACAGTAACAGCAGGTGCCCAGTTTGCCATTGATTCGTAAATGCGCCACCAGGGTGGGGAATTCGGTGCAATTTATGGATTATTTGGCTCCATCTGGGGGTGAGCAAACTGGAATGGCACACAATTTGCTCCTGAGATTTGCAGAAGGTTTTATGTGGCAAATATCCCAAGTCCCACATCAGAGGCAATTTGTATGGTGCTCAGCATGAAATCCCATTTCGGTGCAAGAGCGGGACTAATTGTAAGCCTGTCTGGTATGTGATATTTTTTTTCTGAAATTTCAGGAACATTATGCAAAATTACAAGAGTTGGGTGAAATGTTTTTGGATAATACTGTGCAGGTCTTTTCTAGGCGAGAACATACCTTGCGTAGAAAAGTTGCATTAAGATAATGGCAGGAGACTGGTTCAAGTTGAAAATGTCCCTCTGTGAGAAATTTTCTTCTCAAATCAGTCTCCTTCAGGCAAAAATCCTGCAAAATTTTGGGTAATGCAAAATGGGAAATATGTCATACAATCACATAACATGAAATTCACTAATTGTGCTGGGAGATGGTGTAAGCTGTAAATGGCGGCCACTGAAAGGATACATTGCATCCTCCTTTGGGTTCCCTTCATAAGGTTAGGGTCAGTGCAGTTGGCTTATAAGCAACCCTATACATGTACCTCAGAGTCCGCCGCAGCTGTGCCCTTCTCTGTGCTTTTGTGGTTGCCGTCTATGTTCGACCCAGAGACATGGCTGCTAAAAAGGAGATGACAAAACCGATTTGACCACAGGGGCAGCACTGTTCTCAGACCTGTCCGGAGAGTGCCCATCACTAAATCTGGATGTTGGCACGGCGTGGGCCCAATACACTTCCATGTAGTCATCTGTGGAATGAGCCTCATGTTCACCAGGGACGTAGCTTCAGGGGGGTGTTTTGGGTGTTAGACCCCCCCCCCTTATAAATGTATTTTGTGATAAATAGTTGGGTACATGTGCTTTCAGTCGGGTATGATGAGGTGTCTGCCGTATTTCATCAGGAATTTTTACACACACAGACAAAAATCACACACACTCACTCCCTCTCTCTGTTTGGAAAGACTTCAAAAATGTTGGTTATTTCACAAAATAAAGTGCTTTTATTCTCTTCGCACCACTACCATCCGCATTCCTCTCCCTTTACATGCTCTGCTTGCCGTGTAATGTATTTTAACATTATGTTCCAGCAGAAATCTGAAGCTCACACCCCCAATCTTACTGACCAAGCTGAGTCCCTGGTGTTCATTGTGGCACATGGCTCAACCATACCTCACTGACAAGGCCAACCTAGGTCGACACCGGTCTCGGGTGCTTGTGGAGAGGACAGGGCCAACCTAGGCCGGCACCGGTCTCGGGTGCTTGTGGAGAGGACAGGGCCAACCTAGGTCGACACCGGTCTCGGGTGCTTGTGGAGAGGACAGGGCCAACCTAGGCCGGCACCGGTCTCGGGTGCTTGTGGAGAGGACAGGGCCAACCTAGGCCGGCACCGGTCTCGGGTGCTTGTGGAGAGGACAGGGCCTAGCAGTGGGTGGGACCCTTCCTATTGGAGCTGAACCAAAACTGATATGCATTGAACATAGTTCGTCTAAAGTGGCATGGTGGCCAAAAACAATAGATTGGAATGCAGCCACAAGCAGTTGCCAGTGGATGAGATGAATTCAAGCATTCTATGTCGTCGGGTGGGGCCTTGGATGGGCAGTTTGGCGCTGGAATACCTGCACTGCCCAGTAGAAACACCTGTCCTCCCAGCAACATAAATGCAGGTATCAAGGGGCCCCCTCCCATGCCCTGCAGAACTGGCAATGGCACAGGACAGTGAAATGACTTACCCGGGGAGCTGGAATCCTACCCTGTGTACGAGTTTTCAGCTCAGACGTGTACTAAAATCTCTTAACCGGGGGTGTCTATGGAAATAATTCCAATGCCATGTGACACATGGTGGCACGCGTGAGGTGGCAGGTTGGTGGCCGCCCAAGCCAAGGAGGCTTTGTGACAGAGCGCAGGCAGATGTTGGTCTAATCATCCCTTGACATCAGTCTTTGAATGACTTACGATAAACGATGCCCTCCCTCTTGATGAGTTGTTCTGAGCAAGGAGTCCACTTCTCCAAGAAGGCAGGGACCCCTCCCCCCACCACCACCAAGACATAACAGTGGAAAGTATGTGTCATGCCTGATCGATGGCAGATCAATGTCATTACCCTGAGCACAGGCTCCTCATCGAGAAATCCAGACACTGCAAGACACAGCGCGCTAAAAGGCATGATGTCCACAGGGTTATTTTTGTTTTATTGATTTGTACAACTCTTTAGATAGCACAGACCTTCCACATGTGCAACCAAGCGGCCTGCAGACAACCAACCGTGCTGGCTGTTGGAATGAGACTAGATAAGGAGTTTGGTACAGCAGGGAGGCAGGGAGGAGGCAGGAGAGGTAGGGTAGCATACCTCTGTCTTCCCGTACTAGGTCTTCCTCAAGAGGGTTAGGCCACAGGTTCCACCAGACCAACAAATAATGGGCAAATGTGTGCCCTCGCCCTGGAAAAACATCCAGGTGACCAGTTACAAATGGGTGCAGCCTTTGGGGTTTTGGACAAGTAATGGATTCTCATGGAGAGCTTTGCAGTTGGTTCCTTCGCACCCTGGATCTGGTTAGTGGTGTTCGTGAGCCTGCTTTTATTTCTATTCAGCAGAATGTTTTTTCTTCTCACCATATAAATATTCCAATTTTATTGCATCTTCTTATAGTATTTTCCTAGCGCTGAGCGAGTCTCCGAAGCACTTTCTGGCAGGTGATGTCATCAGGTCTCCATGTGTGGTGCGTGGTTGGAGGAGGGGGTTGGTAGAGGCGTCTCCTAAGAGTCGGGTGCTTTGCTTTTTATGCTTCAGAGACCCAGAGTGTGCTCCAGACGTGGTGGCAGTGTGCAGCAGTGTCTTATACATGGAGCAGGCAGAGATGGAATCTGAGGGACAGCTTCACAGGCAGCCTGTGCCAACCAGCGTGGCAGGCAGTGCACTGCAACCGCATCCTGTAAACCAGGGTTCTCCAATGTCGGTCCTGGCGGGCCGGATCCATGCCAGATTTTTAAGATCGCCTTCGCATCACGGGAGGTTGTTCGAGATCGCCGCTTGTCTTAGCCATATTAAGGCTGTATTGGGAGATTGCCTGTTTTTATTGTTGGCCCACTGTATCATGGTGAGGCGTCCTTCGGAAGAATTCCTGTGGAAGGTACTAGTCCCATGAATGAATCCTGCCTTTCCCAACTAAGGAAAACTATCTTGATTTTATTATTACACAGAGGATAAGAGCTTTGGGCAATGTCAGCGTAACATATATCCAGAGGTTGGAACTCCGGTGTTGACCTATCCCCAGGAGTCCCGCCTTTTTGATTCTAACGCCCTGAAGAAGTCCATCATTGGACGAAACGCGTCGGCTGTGGTTTTTATATCAAGAATACTTTGAAAAATAAAAGAAGAAAATATATGGAAAATACTATGGACACGGACTTGATCTTTTGTGATGTGTCCATTGTTTCTTGTTACTAAGTGGTGCACCTTTGCTTTTTAGTTTACTTGTTATAATCCTGTTCTGGATTGCACCGTGGCGGTGGGTGTGTTAACGGTGTGCACACACTATCATTGGAGAAATCCTATTAACGTTAACTAGGGATAGTGGGTCAGGTGCTGGGTCTTTACGGGGTACACTGCCAAACTTGTGTGTTTATTACAGATTTTTAAGATAACTACATTTATCTAAATGTGGATATGCTAAAAATCTGGCATGGATCCGGACCTCCAATACCGACATTGGAGAACCATGCTGTAAACCACTGCTTCACTGCTCAATTCCAGTTCCACGCAGGTTTCTTTCCAACACTTACACACGGTCGCTTTAACATTGGGGCCACAAATAAATTGCTAAAAGGGGGGTAGAAGTCACGAACAGCGGCTTCCATCCTTCCTTTTGACCACTCGGTCAGTGCTTAATTTGTGCCAGGAACTCGGACCCACCAGCAATTATTTTTGGGGACAGGAAGTATTGGAGCGACAACCGCGATTCATGCGTTTAAGCAAGAAAATGCCAGCCTTGGAAATGTCCCCTGCCTGCCTGTCCTTGAAGCCTGCTCAGCCCCAGGCAGTCTCAGCACCGGTGACTGCCTATCTGAAGGGGCGGGGAGCTGCCAAGCTGGAAATGCACTGTAGGGTGGCCCATGCAGCGAGTAACTTCCACTACTTGAGTAACTTGGTGCCTGTTTCTGAGGCCAAACGACAATACCCAGTGGACATGGACGTCATTTAGGGGTTGCCAGGGGTCGCAGCTGTGACCCCTGGCTTGCCTTTTGCTACCCCTAGCACTGTCTTTGCAACCCATGGCCTCAGAGGTGGCAAATTCAGTGCCAGGAACAAAGTGGCAGCTGGGGCTTCACTCTCTTTATTTTCTGTGAAAGTTGTATTACACTAACAGTGAATAAATGAAATATATTATTCTCTAATAGTGTATTAAAAATGGAGAACAATAAGCTGGACTAGGCCCTTCCATGGCAGCTGAGGTAAGTAAAACATGCTTTTAAATGTATGTTGTGTGCATGCTTGAGGGTGAGAGGGTGTTTATGTGTGAGAGAGTATATATGGGTGAATTTGTTCGTATGTGTAAGTATGTGTGTGTGAGTGAAAGTGGAGGTCAAAGGTCGTGTGATGTCACTTCCGCTACCCCTGGCATTTCAGTGAATTGACGTCCATGAGAGTGGAGACAGCCCCAGAGCATTGGAGCCTCACTCGTATGAGCGCGTCCTCCTGTCTGGCAGCTTCAGACTTCATGGCAAAGTTTGCTGAATGATGGAACTCCAGAGAGAAGGAGGGGTCGGTGAGTAAACTTCTGTTTTATGTTTTTTACATCTGTATTAATAAATACATGTGGGCCCGATAGGGTAGGGAGGTGGACAGCAGTAATGAGTCATTACTAAAACCTGGTGAGAATTGTGATTTTGGAAACGTAACAAACTAGTTGTAGTAAAGAGTGAGCCATTTTCCTGGCCCTCACAGTGTACTGGTAGATAAAGAAAATGACACACTGGGGAAAAAATGATTTGTCGAGGGATACACAATTTGGTGAAATGAAAAGCCGGGATTAGAGCTCGGTGCACTGCTCACACTGGAGCCACGACAAAAAAACATTTTCACTTCTGAAAAGTCACTGCATGTCGAGTACTTTTGTGGGCTTTGTAGAAAGCACCGTGGTGCGTGAGCTCTGTAGAAAGCACAGTGGTGAGTGAGCTCTGCACCGTGGTGCGTGAGCTCTGTAGAAAGCACCGTGGTGCGTGAGCTCTGTAGAAAGCACCGTGGTGAGCGAGCTCTGTAGAAAGCACCGTGGTGAGTGAGCTCTGTAGAAAGCACCGTGGTGCGTGAGCTCTGTAGAAAGCACCGTGGTGAGCGAGCTCTGTAGAAAGCACCGTGGTGAGCGAGCTCTGTAGAAAGCACCGTGGTGAGTGAGCTCTGTAGAAAGCACCGTGGTGCGTGAGCTCTGTAGAAAGCACCGTGGTGCGCGAGCTCTGTAGAAAGCACCGTGGTGAGCGAGCTCTGTAGAAAGCACCGTGGTGCGTGAGCTCTGTAGAAAGCACCGTGGTGAGCGAGCTCTGTAGAAAGCACTGTGGTGCGTAAGCTCTGTAGAAAGCAGCGTGGTGAGCGAGCTCTGTAGAAAGCACCGTGGTGCGTGAGCGCTGTAGAAAGCACCGTGGTGCGTGAGCTCTGTAGAAAGCCCCGTGGTGAGTGAGCTCTGTAGAAAGCACCGTGGTGCGTGAGCTCTGTAGAAAGCACCGTGGTGCGTGAGCTCTGTAGAAAGCACCGTGGTGCGTGAGCTCTGTAGAAAGCACCGTGGTGCGTGAGCTCTGTAGAAAGCACCGTGGTGCGTGAGCTCTGTAGAAAGCACCGTGGTGCGTGAGCTCTGTAGAAAGCACCGTGGTGCGTGAGCTCTGTTGCGGAACACCGCTGCCTTGCGAGGTGCGAGGATGGTTGTATATTAATCCCGTTGGATAAAACATCACTGCGCTACTCGCTGCTAAATTTAATCATAAACAGTAAAATAGATGGAGGGTTAACGTGCGGCTCTGAAGCCTTTAAAATCTGTTCTGCTGAACGAAGCAATAACATCTGCTATTGAGGTAGGAGGCAGAGAGGAAAAGGTGGTGAGAGAGAAGGAGGTCCCCAGAGCCGGAGAGGCAGGGTGAGAAAACAGAGTAAAAGGAATGGGTGAGTGTGAGGAAGAGAGGAGGGGTTCAGGAGGACAGGGGCGGGGGGAGGGGGGGGGGTAGGGGGGAGGGGGTTGAGGGTCACTGGAGGAGGGATGCATCTCGAATGGGAATAGTTGTACAGCTAGGCAGAAACAGAGAGAAGAGATGTACCAGGCCTTGTGGGAGAGGCCTGCACAGGAGAGAGCCTGTGGGCAGAGGGTGCAGGAGGGTCACGTGTGGGGTAGAGAGGGTAGAGAGGCTGTGGGCAGAGGGTGCAGGAGGGTCACGTGTGGGGTAGAGAGGGTAGAGAGGCTATGGCCAGAGGGCGCAGGGAGGTCACGTGTGGGTAGAGAGGGGAGAGAGGCTGTGGGCAGAGAGCGTAGGGAGGTCATGTGGGGTAGAGAGGGTAGAGACGCTGTGGGTGGAGGGAGTAGGAATGTCACATGTGGGTAGAGTGGCTGTGGGCAGATGGCGTAGAAAGGTCACATGTGGGTAGAGAGGGGAGAGAGGCTGTGGGCAGAGGGTGTAGGAAGGTCACATGTGGGTAGAGAGGGAAGAGAGACTGTGGGCAGAGGCGGTAGGACGGTCATATGTGGGTAAAGAAGGAAGAGAGGCTCTGGGCAGAGGGCGCAGGAAGGTCATATGTGGGTAGAGAGGGAAGAGAGAGGCCGCGGGCAGAGGGCGCAGGAAGGTCAGATGTTGGTAGAGAGGGGAGAGAGGCTGTGGGCAGAGGGCAGATGAAGGTCATATGTGGGTAGAGAGGGAAGCGAAAGGCCGCGGGCAGAGGGCATAGGAAGGTCACGTGTGGGTAGAGAGGCTGTGGGCAGAGGGCGCAGAAAGGTTCAGATGTGGGTAGAGAGGGAAGATAGGCTGTGGGCAGATGGCGTAGGAAGGTCACATGTGGGTAGAGAGGGAAGAGAGGCTGTGGGCCGAGGGCGTAGGGAAGGTCATATGTGGGTAGAGAGGGAAGATAGGCTGTGGGCAGATGGCGTAGGAAGGTCACATGTGGGTAGAGAGGGAAGAGAGGCTGTGGGCAGAGGGCGTAGGAAGGTCACATGTGGGTAGAATGGGAAGAGAGGCTGTGGGTAGAGGGCGTTGGAAGGTCACATGTGGGGTAGAGAGGGAAGAAAGGCTGTGGGCAGAGGGCGCAGGAAGGTCACATGTGGGTAGAGTGAGAAGAGAGGCAGAGGGCGTAGGGAGGTCATATGTTGGGAAGAGAGGCTGTGGGCAGAGGGCGTAGGAAGGTCACTTGTGGGTAGAGAGGGGAGAGAGGCTATGGGTAGAGGGTGTAGGAAGGTCACATGTGGGTAGAGAGGGAAGAGAGACTGTGGGCAGAGGCCGTAGGACGGTCATATGTGGGTAAAGAAGGAAGAGAGGCTCTGGGCAGAGGGCGCAGAAAGGTTCAGATGTGGGTAGAGAGGGAAGATAGGCTGTGGGCAGATGGCGTAGGAAGGTCACATGTGCGTAGAGAGGGAAGAGAGGCTGTGGGCCGAGGGCGTAGGAAGGTCATATGTGGGTAGAGAGGGAAGATAGGCTGTGGGCAGATGGCGTAGGAAGGTCACATGTGGGTAGAGAGGGAAGAGAGGCTGTGGGCAGAGGGCGTAGGAAGGTCACATGTGGGTAGAATGGGAAGAGAGGCTGTGGGTAGAGGGCGTTGGAAGGTCACATGTGGGGTAGAGAGGGAAGAAAGGCTGTGGGCAGAGGGCGCAGGAAGGTCACATGTGGGTAGAGTGAGAAGAGAGGCAGAGGGCGTAGGGAGGTCATATGTTGGGAAGAGAGGCTGTGGGCAGAGGGCGTAGGAAGGTCACATGTAGGTAGAGAGGGGAGAGAGGCTGTGGGCAGAGGGCGTAGGAAGGTCACATGTGGGTAGAGAGGGGAGAGAGGCTGTGGGCAGAGGGTGCAGAAATGGCACATGTGGGTAGAGAGGGGAGAGAGGCTGTGGGCAGGGGGCGCAGGAAGGTCACATGTGGGTAGAGAGGGAAGAAAGGCTGTGGGCAGAGGGTGCAGGAAGGTTACATGAGGGGGTAGAGAGGGGAGAGAGGCTGTGGGCAGAGGGCGTAGGAAGGTCAGATATGGGTAGAGAGGGTAGAGAGGCTGTGGGCAGAGGGTGCAGGAAGGTCAGATGTGGGGTAGAGAGGGGAGAGAGAGGCTGTGGGCAGAGAGCGTAGGAAGGTCACATGTGGGTAGAGAGGGAAGAGAGGCTGTGGGCAGAGGGCGCTGGAAGGTCAGATTTGGGCAGAGAGGGAAGAGAGGTTGTGGGCAGAGGGCGTAGGAAGGTCATATGTGGGTATAGAGGGGAGAGAGGCTGTGGGCAGAGGGCGTAGGGAGGTCATGTGGGGTAGAGAGGGTAGAGACGCTGTGGGTGGAGGGCGTAGGAATGTCACATGTGGGTAGAGTGGCTGTGGGCAGATGGCGTAGAAAGGTCACATGTGGGTAGAGAGGGGAGAGAGGCTGTGGGCAGAGGGTGTAGGAAGGTCACATGTGGGTAAAGAAGGAAGAGAGGCTCTGGGCAGAGGGCGCAGGAAGGTCATATGTGGGTAGAGAGGGAAGAGAGAGGCCGCGGGCAGAGGGCGCAGGAAGGTCAGATGTTGGTAGAGAGGGGAGAGAGGCTGTGGGCAGAGGGCAGATGAAGGTCATATGTGGGTAGAGAGGGAAGCGAAAGACCGCGGGCAGAGGGCATAGGAAGGTCACGTGTGGGTAGAGAGGCTGTGGGCAGAGGGCGCAGAAAGGTTCAGATGTGGGTAGAGAGGGAAGATAGGCTGTGGGCAGATGGCGTAGGAAGGTCACATGTGGGTAGAGAGGGAAGAGAGGCTGTGGGCCGAGGGCGTAGGAAGGTCATATGTGGGTAGAGAGGGAAGATAGGCTGTGGACAGATGGCGTAGGAAGGTCACATGTGGGTAGAGAGGGAAGAGAGGCTGTGGGCAGAGGGCGTAGGAAGGTCACATGTGGGTAGAATGGGAAGAGAGGCTGTGGGTAGAGGGCGTTGGAAGGTCACATGTGGGGTAGAGAGGGAAGAAAGGCTGTGGGCAGAGGGCGCAGGAAGGTCACATGTGGGTAGAGTGAGAAGAGAGGCAGAGGGCGTAGGGAGGTCATATGTTGGGAAGAGAGGCTGTGGGCAGAGGGCGTAGGAAGGTCACATGTGGGTAGAGAGGGGAGAGAGGCTGTGGGCAGAGGGCGCAGGAAGGTTACATGTGGGGGGTAGAGAGGGGAGAGAGGCTGTGGGCAGAGGGCGTAGGAAGGTCACATGTGGGTAGAGAGGGGAGAGAGGCTGTGGGCAGAGGGCGCAGGAAGGTTACATGTGGGGGGTAGAGAGGGGAGCGAGGCTGTGGGCAGAGGGTGCAGAAAAGGCACATGTGGGTAGAGAGGGGAGAGAGGCTGTGGGCAGGGGGCGCAGGAAGGTCACATGTGGGTAGAGAGGGAAGAAAGGCTGTGGGCAGAGGGTGCAGGAAGGTTACATGTGGGGGTAGAGAGGGGAGAGAGGCTGTGGGCAGAGGGCGTAGGAAGGTCAGATGTGGGTAGAGAGGCTGTGGGCAGAGGGTGCAGGAAGGTCAGATGTGGGGTAGAGAGGGGAGAGAGAGGCTGTGGGCAGAGAGCGTAGGAAGGTCACATGTGGGTAGAGAGGGAAGAGAGGCTGTGGGCAGAGGGCGCTGGAAGGTCAGATTTGGGCAGAGAGGGAAGAGAGGTTGTGGGCAGAGGGCGTAGGAAGGTCATATGTGGGTATAGAGGGGAGAGAGGCTGTGGGCAGAGGGCAGAGGGTGAAGGAAGGTCACATGTGGGTAGAGAGGGAAGAGAGGCTGTGTGCACAGGGCGCAGGAAGTTCAGATGTGGGCAGAGGCGCATGAAGGTTACATGTGGGGGGTAGAGAGGGGAGAGAGGCTGTGGGCAGAGGGTGCAGGAAGGTCAGATGTGGGGTAGAGAGGGGAGAGGCTGTTTGCAGAGGGCATAGGAAGGTCATATGTGGGTAGAGAGGGAAGAGAGGCTGTGGGCAGAGGGCGCAGGAATGTCACATGTGGGTAGAGAGGCTGTGGGCAGAGGGCGTAGGCAGGTCACGTGTGAGGTAGAGAGGGAAGAGAGGCTGTGGGCAAAGGGCGTAGGAAGGTCACGTGGGCAGAGAGAGAAGAGAGGCTGTGGGCAGAGGGCGTAGGAAGGTCATATGTGGGGTAGAGAGGCTGTGGGAGGAGGGTGTAGGAACGTCGCATGTGGGTAGAGAGGGTAGAGAGGCTGTGGGCAGGGGGCGTAGGAAGGTCACATGTGGGTAGAGAGGGAAGAGAGGCTGTAGGCAGAGGGAGCAGGAAGGTCACATGTGGGTAGAGAGGGGAGAGAGGCAGTGGGCAGAGGGCGCAGGAAGGTCATATGTGGGGTATAGTGGGAAGAGAGGCTGTGCGCAGAGGGCACGGGAAGGTCACATGTGGGTAGAGAGGGAAGAGAGGCTGTGGGCAGAGGGCGTAGGAAGGTCACAAGTGGGGTAGAGAGGGGAGCGAGGCTCTGGGCAGAGGGCGTAGGAAGGTCACATGTGGGTAGAATGGGAAGGGAAGCTGTGGGCAGAGGGCACAGGAAGGTCACATGTGGGGTAGAATGGGAAGAGAGGCTGTGGGCAGAGGGCGTAGGAAGGACATATGTGGGTAGAGAGGGAAGAGAGGCTGTGTGCAGAGGGCGTAGGAAGGTCGCGTGTGGGTAGAGAGCGGAGAGAGGCTGTGGGCAGAGGGTGTAGGAAGGTCAAATGTTGGTAGAAAGGGAAGAGAGGCTGTGGGCAGAGGGCGTAGGAAGGTCACATGTGGGTAGAGAGGGAAGAGAACCTGTGGGCAGAGGGCTTAGGGAGGTCACATGTGGGCAGAGAGGGAAGAGAGGCTGTGGGCAGAGAGCGTAGGAAGGTCACATATGGGTAGAGAGGGAAGAGAGGCTGTGGGCAGAGGGCGTAGGAAGGTCACATGTGGGTAGAGAGGGAAGAGAGGCTGTGGGCAGAGGGCGCAGGAAGGTTACATGTGGGGGGTAGAGAGGGAAGGGAGGCTGTGGGCAGAGGGCGCAGGAAGGTCAGATGTGGGTAGAGAGGGGAGAGAGGCTGTGGGCAGCGGGCGTAGGAAGGTCACATGTGGGTAAAGAGGGGAGAGAGGCTGTGGGCAGAGGGCGTAGGAAGTTAACGCGTGTGTGGTAGAGAGGGAAGAGAGGCTGTGGGCATAGGGCCTAGGAAGGTCACGTGTGGGTAAAGAGCGGAGAGAGGCTGTGGGCAGAGGGTGTAGGAAGGTCACATGTGGGTAGAAAGGGAAGAGAACCTGTGGGCAGAGGGTGCAGGAAGGTCACATGTGGGTAGAGAGGGGAGCGAGGCTGTGGGCAGAGGGCGCAGGAAGGTCACATGTGGGTAGACAGGGAAGAGAGGCTGAGGGCAGAGGGCGCAGGAAGGTCAGATGTGGGTAGAGAGGGGAGAGAGGCTGTGGGCAGAGGGCGTAGGAAGGTCACATGTGGGTAGAGAGGGGAGAGAGGCTGTAGGCAGAGGGAGCAAGAAGGTCACATGTGGGTAGAGAGGGGAGAGAGGCAGTCGGCAGAGGGCGCAGGAAAGTCACATGTGGGGTATAGAGGGAAGAGAGGCTGTGGGCAGAGGGCGTAGGAAGGTCACATGTGGGTAGAGAGGGGAAAGAGGCTGTGGGCAGAGGGTGCAGGAAGGTCACATGTGGGTAGAGAGGGAAGAGAGGCTGTGGGCAGAGGGCGTAGGAAGGTCACATGTGGGTAGAATGGGAAAGGAGGCTGTGGGCAGAGGGCGCAGGAAGGTCACATGTGGGGTAGAATGGGAAGAGAGGCTGTGGGCAGAGGGCGTAGGAAGGTCATATGTGGGTAGAGAGAAAGAGAGGCTGTGGGCATAGGGCGTAGGAAGGTCACGTGTGGGTAGAGAGCGGAGAGGCTGTGGGCAGAGGGTGTAGGAAGGTCACATGTGGGTAGAGAGGGAAGAGAACCTGTGGGCAGAGGGCGTAAGGAGGTCAGATGTGGGCAGAGAGGGAAGAGAGGCTGTGGGCAGAGAGCGTAGGAAGGTCACATATGGGTAGAGAGGGAAGAGAGGCTGTGGGCAGAGGGCGTAGGAAGGTCACATGTGGGTAGAGAGGGGAGAGAGGCTGTGGGCAGAGGGCGCAGGAAGGTCATATGTGGGTAGAGAGGGGATAGAGGCTGTGGCAGAGGGCGCAGGAAAGTCACATGTGGGGTATAGAGGGAAGAGAGGCTGTGGGCAGAGGGCGTAGGAAGGTCACATGTGGGTAGAGAGGGGAGAGAGGCTGTGGGCAGAGGGTGCAGGCAGGTCACATGTGGGTAGAGAGGGAAGAGAGGCTGTGGGCAGAGGGCGTAGGAAGGTACATGTGGGGGGTAGAGAGGGAAGAGAGGCTGTGGGCAGAGGGCACAGGAAGGTCAGATGTGGGTAGAGAGGGAAGAGAGGCTGTGGGCAGAGGGTGCAGGAAGGTCAGATGTGGGGTAGAGAGGGAAGAGAGGCTGTGGGCATAGGGCGTAGGAAGGTCACGTGTGGGTAGAGAGCGGAGAGAGGCTGTGGGCAGAGGGCGCAGGAAGGTCATATGTGGGTAGAGAGGGGAGAGAGGCTGTGGGCAGAGGGCGTAGGAAGGTCATGTGTGGGGTAGAGAGGCTGTGGGCAGAGTGCGTAGGAGGGTCGCATGTGAGTAGAGAGGGTAGAGAGGCTGTGGGCAGGGGGCGCAGGAAGGTCATATGTGGGTAGAGAGGGAGAGAGGCTGTGGGCAGAGGGCATAGGAAGGTCACATGTAGGTAGAATGGGAAGAGAGTCTGTGGGCAGAGGGCGTAGGAAGGTCACATGTGGGTAGAGAGGGGAGAGAGGCTGTGGGCAGAGGGCGTAGGAAGGTGACATGTGAGGTACAGAGGGGAGAGAGGCTGTGGGCAGAGGGTGCAGGAAGGTCACATGTGGGTAGAGAGGGAAGAGAGGCTGTGGGCCGTGGGCGTAGGAAGGTCACATGTGGGTAGAGAGGGGAGAGAGGCTGTGTGCAGAGGGTGCAGGAAGGTCACATGTGGGTAGAGAGGGAAGAGAGGCTGTGGGCAGAGGGCGTAGGAAGGTCACATGTGGGTATAAAGGGAGCGAGGAGGGATGAAACAAAGGAAGGGTCAAAACGGAAAACTGGGATGTGAAGGTGGAAGGAGACAAGAGTGGGAAGTAAGGAGACGATGAGGTTAGAGGGGAGAAGAAAGGAGAGAACGTCAGGGCAGTGTTGAAGGAGACAGAAAAGGGTGAAGAAAGAGGGTGGGAGAGGGGAGGTGCCTTTTAAAGAAGTATGGGAAGGCGCAGCACAAAAAGACCCATGAGGGAGACATGGAATTGGGCAGAACAATTAAGAGAGACGAGGAAAGCGGGAATGATGAAGAGATGAAGAAAAGGCAAATTAAAACTGGAACAAAGAGGTGGAAAGTGTTGCGCTATCACTGGACTCGGTCCAATGATGCACAGCACAGTACACACATAACAGGCCCAGTGAAACAGGCACTTAGGGTTTCAGGTGCCATGCAGGCAGCACCCACGCTGGCGTCCTTAGTGTGGGCACCAGTGCCTATAAATATATATATATATATATTTACATATAAGCCTGGACCACTGCACACTCATAGGGCGACTCACTGCCACAACACTCCCTGCAGACATGCCCAGCTCTTCTACGCTTTAACTCCTTATGGCCTGCTCATAGGCTTGGTGCAACAACTATCAGAGCCCCGGGCGGAATGATATTTTACCCTTTGGATGCATGCCTTCCCTTTTTCAGCGATGAGTCCAATTCACCAACAAGCATTTTCAATGCAATCGGTCTGCCTTTGGGACCTTATATGTATTCAGCAATGCAGCACATTAGCCCGGGTGCTGAAACATCTACAGTTCTTTAACATGGAGGGAAAGTAAGCACCAAACTGCGTGACACGCCAGGTGTGGGAACACATGGAGAGGAATATTCCCTTTCAGCAGGAAATGGTATAGTCCAAAGCTCTGTTTTTAATATAAAATCAGGACCTTCGGTGGTCATATCACTGAAAATACAAGATTTGAAAAAAATATTATTGTCTACGGGTGCTCGTGGAAGATAATTTCTATGGACTGGAATCTAGAGAATGCTAAAGTGATTCTGGTAATTTACTGACCTCTGCTGGACGTTTTCTATCAAGACAGTTAAATAGAGTCAGTTGAACAGAAAAAAAAGTCCCTAAGCGGAAGCAGACAAGTCCTAGGGCTGATCTCCAGAGCCCACAAAGTACATGCACGTATAAGTATATACTAAAGTATATACAAGAGGTCTCGAATGCTCGACCTAAAAAACGTAAAAGCACAGCTGGCGATTTGTATGTATGCCTGAGTGTTCCGAGTAACCATTTCCAGAAGTACCGGGAGCTGCAGGAAGGGCAGGTGCCCAGGTATACTGTATCATCATGTGACATCTCTCATGGGGGTCAAACCCAAACATAGCGTCGGATTTCACACATGTTCTCCACCCCACATTTGCGGTACTGCAGCTCTTGGCTGTAGTAACCTTTTGACAACTTCCAGGTCAGGAAAGAGCTGCATTGGACTTTGAGAACTGAGATGTTTCTGGGTGCTTCCTTTCAAGGCAAACCGCACCCTGGAAAGACCCCTTCTCACAGCTGGAGTGGGGTCTGCAGTGGCAGGTTGTTTCTGTGCTCATGGTGTAGAAACCTCAGTACAAAATGCAAGTACACATGCCAGCATTCCTAGGAGGTGTAAATTGAGGTATTTTGGGCTGTAAATCCACATTTACAGCTGAAAATACCTTTGCGGTTAGGGCCCAAACTCTTTAATCCGACTGTTTCTTGCAGTTTGATACCCTTTTATTGGTATCTGTGGTGGCACCAGGTTTGGCCCGAATATAGTTTCAGTTCTACTGCTCACTGTTTGATAAAATGTTCTGCAATCCTGTTATTACCAACAAACTTATCACCGAGCCCACCTGCAGGGACTTCTGAGGCTCGGACCCAGGTGTAAACACCGAGCTGAGGCAGCTGTGTTATTGGTACAATTATTCTTTTGATGCTGATATTGCACAAACCCCCTTATCCCCTTGGCTTTCAGATAATAACCCCATAATTCCCAGTATAAAAGATTTGTTGGGAACAAAACAAACATTGATTGAGGCAAAACATCAGAGAGGGTAACAGCTGGTTTGTCTTCACCTTTGGGGTTTCCCTGTGCTTTTATCTCCCTTTATATATTAAAAGAGACGTGTAATATTGCCGGGATCGGGGCGTGGCTTAGCAAGCCAAGATGGCGGTCGCACCTTGAGAGTGCTCCTGGACCCCTCCGCAATCCGCCCAAGATCCGCCTGTCCCTGCGGCCATCCAGCCTTCAGACATGTTGCCAACCCATTGCTGCAGCTCCTGGCAGCGGCCCCGGCCGTGGGGCACCCTGTGATCCCGCGTTTCCGCACTTGACGAGCCTGCCGGGTGCCCTCACCTGCAAGATGGCGGCCTCCGTGCCCTGACTCGTGGCACCGAACTTTTTGGAGAGAGCTGCCCGGACTCGCACCACTGTGTCCGTGTTGGCAGGGACGACCTCTGAAGACACAGCGGGCAGCCCACAGACGGTGAGCCGAGGGGCCCCCTGGGCGAGCGAAGAGCTGGCCGTCGCCTGATGCCGCCTGCATTCCCTCCCCCCCCGGCCGGCTGAGAATCTGCGTTGGCGGCCTGTTGCCGACAAATTTCGGTCCTGCTTGGTGCTGAGCTCGGCCTCCCTGGCGTGAGGCTTTAGTCGCGAGCTGCGACGACCGGAGGCACCTAGGACTGGTCCGCTGGCCCCCCGCGGCGCAGCTGCCGGCCGCCATTTCGGGCGGCGGAGGACGGTGATTGGCGTCAGTTGGGGCCCGGCTGTGACTGACGCTGTCTGGGGTCCAGTGCGTGACGGACCCGGAACTCTGGTGAGTGCCCGGCAGCGGGGGGGCTGGGACTGTGTTGAGTGAGGCCCCCCACGCGCTTGGGCCGATTGCTGGGTGGGTGGATTGGCTCCTGGACTGTGCGGCGTGGGGTTCGGCCCCTGCTGCTCCTACTCACCTGCCGTGCTCCCGCGATGCCGGTCCGGCCCCTGCCGGGCCCCAGGGACTGAATCTGCGCTGCTGGCCTGACAAGAAGAAGCACCTAAGGGGGGGTGGAACCGGCCGTGGGCACCGAGCGGCGTGAGGTCCTAGGAGAGGGCCTCCTCCACCGCCCCCCTGCCTCCGATTTGCTCCTGTGGATCCTGGCACTGACCACGGGCCCTCCAATACAGAGGCCCCTGTTGCTGACCTCTGGGCCGGGCCTCTGGTACGCTGCCTCCGTTATGCTGTAACATCCAAGGGAGGTGGACCCGGCCGCATGCAACGAGCGGCGTGAGGTCCTGGGAAAGGGCCTCCTCCGCCGCTCCCCTGCCCCCGACTCGCTCCTGTGGCTCCTGGCGCTGACCGTGGGTCTTCCACTACAGAGGCCCCTGTTGCTGACCTCGAGACCAGGCCTCCATCAAGTTGCCTCCGGTGTGAGGTAACGTCCAAGGGGGGTGGAACCGGCCGCATGCAGCGAACGGCGTGAGGTCCTGAGAGAGGGCCTCATCCACCGCCCCCCTGCCTCCGCTTGCTCCTGTGGCTCCTGGCGCCGGTGGTGGGCCTTCCATTACAGAGGCCCCCGCTGCTGACCTTGGGACCAGGCCTCTGTTACGTTGCCTCCGGTGTGAGGTACCGCCCAGGGGCGGTGGAACCGGCCGCATGCACCGAGCGGCGTGAGGTCCTGGGAGAGGGCCTCCTCCACTGCCCCCCTGTTGCTGACTTGCTCCTGTGGCTTCTGGCACTGCCGTGGGCCCCCCATTACAGAGGCCTCTGTAGGAGACACGTTGGGGCCCCCTGTCCTGCTGGGTGACGACCATGGGTCGAGACAAGCCAGCCAAAACCCCTGCCACCCAGACTAAAATGGACCGATTCACCACCACGGACTCTGGGGCGACTGGAGGGAACGCGGATAAGGATGCCCCACCTGCTGCGGACCTATCTACCATCCTTCAGGCCATCCATGCCTCGCAATCCTCCGTAGAGGGCAAGATTGCCGAAGTCCGGGTTGATGTGACCCTCATCCGGCAGGACCTTCGGAACGCCACGGCCCGGATTAAAGAAGCCGAATCCCACATTTCCACCATGGAGGATGAGGTTCAGCAACTTAAAGGCCAAGTCTCTCGTCTCCAGTCTCACACCCAGGAGCTACATCGGCGGGCGGAGGATGCAGAAAACAGGTCCCGCCGCAACAACCTTCGCCTGGTGGGATTTCTGGAGGGTGCGGAGCAGGGTCGGACGGCAGACTTTGTAGAGAAGTGGCTACGCTCATGGATCCCCGAGGGCTCCCTCTCCCCATGGTTCGCAATCGAGCAGGCATACCGCTCACTTGCTCCTAAGCCGCCTCCGGGGGCACCCCCCAGACCGGTCATAATGCGAATCCTCAATTTTAAAGACCGTGACTCTGTTTTGGCCAAGGCCCGTAAGCAGCAGCACCTCAAATATGACAACCACGCGATCATGATCTTCCCTGACTACACTCTCGAGGTCCAGGGTCAGCGCCGCTCGTTTTGGGAGGTCAAGCAGAAGCTGCGCGCCCTCAACATACCATACAGGGTCCTCTTCCCGGTGCGCTTGCGAGTTGTGTTCTCCAACAGGACCCTCTTCTTTGATACCCCTGAGGAAGCATGGACATGGGCCACAGAGGAGCGCCCCCTACAAGCCGGCAACCGGAATCCATCACCCATAAGTGCAGCTGGAGGCGCCCGCCGGGAGGTCCCGGCCCCCCGGCCTCAACGCAACTGCTCCCGCAGGCGCCGCAGTCAGAGGCGAACCCGCTCGGACTCACCATTGGGCCCCTCTCACCAGCCGACGCCTGGGCCGCTCCCCGGGGGCTCCCTGGTCATGCGGAGATCTGGCTCCTCCGGCCGCTTGGACCCTGGGGGTGCCTCGCCTCGGACATCGCTGTTGGACCTGCCGGATACAGATCTCTCACGTAGCCTGACGCTTCTCACGGGTCCTGCCTGAACTCGTCTCTGCCTGCCGGGCTTGGCTCCGCGGCCCGGAGACGGCGCATCAGCTCAACTCCACTTCAATTCCAGTTGGACTTGATTATGCACATCCTGCTATGAGGAGGGGTCCTCCACGATTCCCCATTCCCAAGCGTTCTAGTTTGGTTCTCTTTTAGTTCTCCACTGTTAGGGCGACAGATGCTTCCGTTCCTGAAGTATAGGGTGGGGGTTGGGTTGGGGTGGGGGGACTGTTGCCCTGAGTTGTATTGTTTGTTTTTGTTGTTTCTTGCACCAGCACTTCTGCTCAGCTGCGAAACTAGTACGCAGTGACCGACACTGTACATTTGCGCCCGTTGCCCCGCACAAATACACCACCGCGCCCATTGTCCAAGCCAGGTGTCCGACCCTTTGCCCAGTCTCTCCATGTCTGACAGCTATACAGGGATGGCATCGCTTCATATTATGTCCTGGAATGTTAACGGCCTCTTAGATAAGGTCAAGCGCACTGCGGTCCTGCGATATGCCCAACGACACACTGTGGACATACTGATGCTCCAGGAGACCCACCTGGCAGGCAACCACTGTCCCTTTCTGGCGCGCTATGGCTATGGTGGGATCTGGCACTCTGGTTTTGCCCGAGGATCACGGGGGGTGGCGATCCTGATACGCAGCGCTCTTCCATTCGTGGTGCGTAAAGTGGTCCATGACCCTGGGGGCTGCTTTGTTATCTTGGAGGGGAACATTGGAGACCGGTCCCTGAACCTAATCGCTGTATACTACCCCCCCTCTCTGCTGTCCTCCATGCTTCAGCGCCTCACTACACTAGTGGCTGCCCTACCCCCAGGGACGACGGTTGTTGGGGGAGACTTCAATGCGGTTATAGACCCAGGACTTGACACTGATGCGGCCCCTTCTGTCTCCCGAGTTGCACAGTCTGCCCTCCTTTCGAAGTGGGCTGCTACGCTGGGCCTCGGAGATGCCTGGAGACTCTGGCACCCAACCACTCGTATGTACACTCATAAATCAGCCTCCCACCACACACATGCTAGGCTAGATTATCTCTTCCTGCCGGCCTTGGACTGTCGGTCAATTCAGGCCATCACCATCCTTCCCAGGGGCTTATCAGATCACTCCCCAGTATCTCTGCAGATGGGCAACCTCCCGGCGTCCTCGCGCCCGATCTGGCGGCTAAACGCCTGGTTCCTTCAGGACAAAGACTTCCGGAAACAGATAGGGGACGAACTCCGCCATTACTTCTCCACTAATCAGGGCTCGGTCTCATCTCCTGGCACTCTATGGGAGGCCAGTAAGGCCACCATCCGTGGCTATGCCAAAGGCCAACTCAAACTCCAACGTACGAAACAGGACTCCCGCCTCACACTTCTGGAGGCCCAGGCTGTACTGCTTGAAGCCCAACCACCGGGGGAAAGAACAGAGGCCCAGGATCGGAAACTGGCGTTTCTGAGGGATGAGATCAAGAAGGCCTCCCTGGAGGCCGCTAAGCTGCTGTGGAGGTCCTCCGTAGCATGAGTGTATGGGTGGGGAGATAAAAATGGGAAGCTCTTGCATCGTTTGGCCACCTACCCTATGGCCAATCGTATCATTCCTGAGGTGATTGACTCACACGGGGAGATCCAGCGGACCCCCGTGGCGGTGGCCCAGTGCTTCGCCACATACTACGCTACTCTCTACTCTGTGCAGCCTCCAGATCTCACACTCCCAGAACTCCTCCAGCGTGAACGGCTCCCCCTTCCGCGGCTCAGTGAATCCGAGGCAGAGGATCTAGATCTTCCGATCACCCTGGAAGAAGTTAACAACGCCATCTCACGCATGGCCGCGGGTAAGACACCGGGGCCAGACGGACTCCCACAGGAGTTTTATGCGTCCTATCGAGACACGCTGGTTCCCCACCTCTTAGAGGTGTATCACGAAGCGGCTGACCGCGGCTTCTTCCGTCCTGAGATGGACCTGGCCACCATTGTGGTGATTCCTAAGTCTCAGCCTCCCTCGGCCCACTGCTCTGATTATCACCCCATCTCCCTCATTAATTCGGAGCTCAAAATATTCGCCTCGGTCCTGGCTAACCGCATACGTCCCTATCTGGATAAGCTGGTCCACCCAGACCAATGTGGGTTCATGCCCTCCCGGGGAACCAGGCACTGCCTTAGACGTCTCCACCTCGCTCTTGCGCATCGGCAACAATTGACCCCCTATCTCCCTTTGCTCCTCGTGGACTTCGAGAAAGCATTTGATTCAGTGGACTGGCGATATCTGGAGGCAGTGTTGTCGGAGATGGGTTTTGGGACCCCCTTTCGCAACCTGGTCAGGACACTCTATTGTAAACCACGAGCCCAGGTAATGGTCAATGGTGCCCTTTCGCACCCCTTCCCCATTAGGAGGGGCACAAGACAGGGGTGCCCCCTTTCGCCCCTCCTTTTCACCTTAGCGATGGAGCCTTTTGCGTCTCTGATTCGCACTGACCCGCTTCTCACGGGATGGCGATGGCCCGGCCTGGTGGAGGATAAGATTGCCCTTTACGCTGACGACGTTCTGATATTTTTGTCAGATCCAGCTCGATCGGGCCCTCAGTGCCTCCGGGCCCTCCATTTCTTTGAACGAATCTCCGGCCTCCGATTGAATTCGGCCAAATCGGTCCTGGACCCTCTCCATCTTTCGAGAGAGTGCTTTGATTGGCAGTCGTCGATTCCCCTTCGGCGGCAGTCGTTCAAGTATTTGGGGATCTGGGTGGCCCTCCTTCCCGACCTCGCCTGGTCTCTCAACGTCACTCCTCTAGTGAAACGGGCTCGTGCTGACCTCCTTAGATGGCAAACGCTGCCACTGAACCCTATGGGCAGAATAGCCCTTTTTAAAATGATGGTTCTGCCAAGATTTCTCTACATGCTTCAGAACACACCCATCTCCTTCTCGCGGTCATCGTTCCGGGAGATGGACGGCTTGGCCACCAAATTTTTATGGGGAGGTCGGAGACCGAGGCTGGCCCTCACCCAGTGCCGGATCCCACCCTTTGACGGTGGTCTGGGAATGATGAACCTATATCTATATTATCTGGCGACTCGGCTTCTTACCGTGCATGACTGGTTTAATGGTGGTTGGTCGGACCCGGCATACCGCCTGGAGCTACATAACCTGGGTTTCTCCAACATTCAGGGGATGCTATACTGGAACGTCATCTCCCACACTCTGCCTGAGGTCACGCGTGGGGTGCTCCTGGCCTGGCGCCACACCCACTGGTCGGGCAAATTAACCCGATATACCCCACTGTGGTGCGGAACGTGGCTCAGGGACGTTGCCGCTCTCTCTGGCTTTAGAGCTTGGGACCTCATTGGGATTTCACAGCTTGGGGATGTTTGGGGTGGGAGCCACATACGCGCTTTCCCGGATCTACAAACTCGATACTCCCTCCACGCATCCCAGTTTTACCGCTACCTGCAGCTGCGCCACGCCCTTCACGCTCACATCTCGGAGGGGACCTCCTTACCCGAATATAGTCCACCCGAAGCCCAGGTCATGACTGGCAATTTGGGGAAAGGGGGGATCTCCCGCATCTATCGCTCCCTCACAAATAACACCCCCAACTCTCTATCCCATCTCAGGGGCAAGTGGGAGGGTTGGCTTGGATCCCTGGATGACGATGATTGGAGAGACGCGCTGATGGCTCCCAAAACGGTCACAGCCTCAGCGCGGCTCCGACTAGTTTAAATATACTACCTACACGCTGCCTACCTCACACCGTCGCGTCTTCACCGCGCTGGGCTCCGACCTGATGCATCCTGTCCCCGCTGCGGATACCCCCAGGCCGACTTTTATCACATGGTATGGCTCTGCCCCACAATTACGCGTTATTGGGAGTCAGTAACAGGGGAACTCACAGAGGTTCTGGGTTGGGAGATCCCTCCTAGCCCGATGAACGTACTCCTGGGTATTACCGAGCGACTGGATGGCTCCAGAGCTGAGAAGCTTTGTTTAAACACGGCTCTAATGGTGGCCAAGAGAGATATTGCGGCCAACTGGCTGAGCCCGACTGCTCCCACAATGGCGCGTTGGCGCAGGGGGGTGGATTGGTGCGCTGCGCAGGAGCGACCCATGTATGCTGCCCGAGGCTGCCCGAAGAAGTTTCGTAGAGTATGGGGCAAGTGGGTCGGGGTGGTCGAAGATTGAACATTCCAGAAGATCACTTATGGACTTGGGCAAAGACACTGTTTATTTCTGCTCATATGTTGGACTTTACATGCTGGGGTATTAATCTCTCGTCAATGTTTTTAATTGCAAATGTACTAAGACCTGGTATTGTTTTTCTTTGCTATCTTTATAAAATCAATAAAATTGATTATCAAAAAATATTGCCGGTATCATTCCAAGCTTGGCTGCCATGACTGCACTAACTGATACTGCTTTGTTTGTCCTTGTGTGTGTTTTGTGCGCCCAGCAGAGACGCATGCTCGCACGAACGCACATACCGGCATGACGTCACGGACTGAATAAAACTGGAGCTAGGGCGCCCAAGCTCAGTGATCGGCCGGTAACGCGGGCCCCGATTCACAAAGGTAAAATTAGACCAAAAGTCTAACTTTACTACTTTATAGTATTCACAAAGATAAGTTACTACTAATAACTTTACTACTAGGAATCTTACTAGTACTAAAGTTACTAGTAGTAATGTTAATAGTAGTAACTTACTTTTCTGAATAACGTTTTCAATTTTGGTCTAAGTTAGACTTTTGATCTAACTTTACTTTACCTTTGTGAGTCGGGCCCTTAGACTTAGGTCTAAACTTAGACTTCAGGTGTAAAGTTAGACTTTAGTTCTAAACTTAGGGCCAGATTCACAAAGGTAAACTGAAACGAAAGTCTAACTTTGTAACTTTCGGTATTCACAAAGAGCATTTACGAGTAGTAATGTTAGACTTTTGTCTCAGTTTAACTTAAGTTTTGGCCTTAAGTCTAACTGAGACCAAAACTTACGACGAAAGTCTAACTTTACTACTCGTAAATGCCCTTTGTGAATACCGAAAGTCGTAAAGGTTGACATTTGTCTCAGTTTACCTTTCTGAATCGGGCCCTTGGTGTCTTCATTGGCGATGAAAGTCGCGGGCCTGACACGTGGCCTCATTGCTGCCACGAGCCACTTCTACGTGAGAGCATGTGCGGTGGTCTTACCAGCCTGTAATGGCTGACACCCAGGAACATGATGCTCTCCAATACACTGTCCCTGTGCCCGTAGCCACGAGCTGTCCCCTGCACCCGTAGCCACGAGCGCTCGGATACCCCTCGGTTGCAGGCACAACTGAGAAGCCCAGGTGCAGTTGAAAATAAAAGAAAACAACATGACACATTGCAGATGTGCTGGATGATAATGCGTGCTACCCCCAGATAAAAGATGAACACGCTGCGTGGAAACACCTCGACTTCATAATAATTACTTCTATGTGACATATTGTAGAGAATGCATGGCCTAAAGCAACGCAGTTGGAAGAGATGGGGAAGTCACCAGCCAATGAGGACTGCTTAGGATTAGCACCAATGGCAGCGATTGTTTTTGTGGATCAAGGGACACCTTCCTGCACAAAAACAACCCATGGAGGCGCTTTCATCTTTCTATGTGTGCTGCAGAATGTAGCACACATGGTAAGAGGAAAAGACGAGGAGAAATAAACCTATTTTTCCTCGTTACGCCTGCCCTGGGGAGGCGTACAGTTTTGACGCATTCCCAGGTTTACAGATCCTTGTAAATCTAGGAATGCATCAAAACCCATGGGTGCTGCATGGGAACACCCACTGCAACGCCCATGGAACGCCTCCCTGATGCAGTGTAAGGCAACGCAGCGACTTGTGCTGCTTTGCCTTACACCATATCTACGAAGCCATGAAAAGCCATGCAAAGTGGCTTTGCATGGCCTCATAGATATCAGTCTGCCCGCGCTGCTGGAGCATCATAAAAAGTGCCGCCAAGCCGCACAAGGGGCTTGTAAATAAGCCCCTTAGAGTCTTTGGGTCTGGGTCTTATTTACAGATTGGTGGACGGGATACTGCGGCCCAAATGTGGCAGATATGCTGCCCGCTGTATAACTAGTGCATAATAGCCTATGCCGCTTAAAATACAGCAGACGGGATAGCTGTCACTTTTTGACAGAGTATCCTGCCTGCCAAACTTTAAATAAGGCCCTATGCGTGATAAACATTTAAACACAGTAACCAGAACAGCAGTTGATGCAGTTGGTCATGTTGTTAAACACTGTGTTGAGAATACATGTAGTGTGCCACATTGCACAAACCCACGCACTTGTGCATACACTGCAAACGCAAGCATGTCATCGCAGAAAGAGCTGGAGTGCACAAGCTCCCTCTCCAGCCTGGCAATTTTGTGTCCCGTCTTTCATTCGCCTTCCTTCCCAGGATGCATGCCTGCGAGGAAGGCAATCCCTTACAAAGAATGGAGATCACAAGAGGATCCCATCAAAATAATCTGCTAGCTCTTGTGAGCAACCCAACAAATCACAGAGGAGAAACAGCAAAACCAACAGCTGATGTGTCCCATGAACCAGCTCACAGTGGTGTCCCTGTATAACGGGCCGATGTAAACCTTTCTTTTTAAGAAGGCCCCAAGAACGGTACCACAAGCCATCACTTGCTGCCGAGTCCTAGTGTGGCACAGAGAGCAGTTGGAATATCCCTCCTGCTGTGAGGAGCTTCTTGTGAAACAATCTTGAGTGAGCAACCTTTGCAGAGATCTAGAAACCAGCTGCAACTTCACACTCCAATACTCGGCTCAACATTGAACCATGACATACAACTATGGCATGTGACCTGTCGTGGTCAATATTTCAAGTGCCTTCTGAAGGTATTAGAATTGAGAGGCATGTGACAGTTTCACTTCCTCTTCTTTTGTGTGGAGCATGGACCAAGTACTGATTGCTTCATTTTGGTTAGTGTCCTTCTGCTGCTGGCACTGTGATTGAGGTACTATTTTTAGGTCTCGCCTGAGACAGCGCGCATGCGTTGCTCTGCGAGGCTTTTAGTAAGGGCTTTAAACTCGAAACACACGCTCGTGCGTGTGCTTTTTTTTTAATCTCCCGCTATTGGCCTTTGCATGCGTCTTTCTAAGAAAGACAGCACGCAATTGGGCCAAGGCAGGTGCATGTCCCGCCTTCTCTCTCCCCTGGCCTAGGGTGCTTGGGAGCGAGCAGCAGCGCGGCCGGGTGCCAGCTGCATACCTCACATTCCTTTCGCGGCCGCGTGGCCGCGCTTGTTACTAGTGTTTTGCAAAGCTGCGGTTTTACTAGTGCCACGAAGCATGCGGCCATGCCGCCGTCTGGTGTGTTAGCTGCCATGTGCAACATTAGAATCAAGGAGGTTGCCATTATATATATTATGCCTAGTGAACTGCACAAAGAACCCTTACTGACGAAGTTTGGAAAACCTTTAAAAAACACTTCTCTTTCGATTGTAAGCCTAGCAACAGTGAAAACGATGACTTAGTTCAAACTTTTTGTTATGGTTTTAAGCGTCAATGTACTCCCTGTCTGCGTTAAGTAAAATGTTATAAAAGTGATAAAATAAAGCCTGCTGACGGTATTAGACACATTATGTTGTTCGCATCCAATAGAAAATGATATTACGTAAAACATAAGAAAAAAACAATCTCCGCTAACCACAGCCAAACCTGCATGAAAAGGGCGCCAAGACTCGGGAAGCGCTACGATGCCAATCAGCCTTTTTATCCAGGTAGGTTCAGTTTAGGACAAATCGCAGTTTTCGAGCCATATGTAAAACGCAAGCGCAATCATGCTTACATCCATGCTAGGCAAGACAGCAAAACCTCAAAATAGTGTTTAACTTGCTCGAAAAACATTATCTCGTCTTCATATTCACCCCTGATTTCCTCCTAGGGTGTACCTTTTACTCGTAAAAGGGAAGGCAAGGCCAGAGAAAAGACAGCCTTTGAGGGCGACAGAGAATCTGGGCGGAAATAAAAATTATATGAAACAGTTCACCTTTCACTGGTAGGGTGTATCTGTGCGCAAGTGTATGTTAATGCCGTTGACCTAGCTTGGCGGGTTGATTCCCCCTTCACATAATTGTGAGCATGCCATGCAGCAACTGACTCAGCCTTTCAGCAGTGCCCGGGGGTTAAATGACGATACATGTACACGTAACCAGCGCTTTGAAGTTGCCAGAGGTCTAGAGTGAACGTACATCACTAGACCTCCCTCCATTTAACTTTTACTCCTTCTGCTTAAAAGAAAACCCCAGTGCCCGTCGGCTGCTGAGGCTTGCCAGGAGTGCCCACATTTATGGCGGGTTAATTCCTATAGAGCACAGTTGGGTAAAGTGGGCACCCATGGGTCGTGGCACACTATGGTGTGTGTCTGGAGCGGTGTGATGATGAGCTAGTGGAATTTTGTGTCCTTATGTTTAGCACCACAGACCCATCTCGGATTCGTGACAACCCGGTTTTCACCAATGTTTGTGACATAGGGACAGGGCTTTAAGTGGGCCGTGTCCTGCCGGTGCTGAGCACCGGCAGTTCTTAAAAGCAGGTGCTGGGACGGGTCCCTATCGGGCTCTCCATTTTTGCCCTCACACTCAGGGTGGGAAAAAAATGTTAACTCTGCAGCAGTGCCACTGTTCAAAGCCTTTGATGTAATTTCAAAGAGACTCGTTTTAGTTCTTTCACGGTCTCACCGTTTCAGAACTGAAGCATTTTCAATATTATATAGAACAAATCCATAGTGGTTGCTTAATTACTTTATGCAGCCAACAGCCATTGACAAAGCCAATAGTCTTGGCTTGTTGTAGGTATAATGTTACTTTTTGTATCATATATATGGATGCAGTGACAAACAACAAATATGCCATTCGGGCAGCATGCTATGCTAAGCACATATTTTTAGCGTACCACGCTCGTAATTACATCGACCACGCCCCTTTAAGAGACCCACCCCACACACTTTTTTCATTCCACTTAAAGCCCTACATAGGAGTATTCCTTATTTAAGTGAACGATTTTATTGCACATACTCGGGGACCAAATTTACTTTTGTCACTGAAATCAAATGCCTAGAACTGAATTAGTTGTCCTTTGTTTCATCTGCCGATGGTGAAAAGCTGAGTGAGGGACTGGCACATTTGTAAATCAACTGCCGTTACAAACAGAGCTTTCTGGACAGTAATAGAGGCAGCATTTTCTATCTGACTGTAAGGACTGTGGGTAAAAGTGGCCCTGTAATCATGGTATCTCCTCTTTTTGAAATTGTGTTGCAGACACGGCAAGTGGACGAGTGGTTGGTTCAATGCACAAATCATCGCATTGATAGAGGACCCGATATCTCCCTCGTTGCCAAAAGCGTTAAACTTGTAATGTGTCTAATTGAATTGAATTGTAATGTGTCTAAATATACATATATGCACTTACGTACGTGTAGGTACACAGATGCCTGCATAGTTCGTTAATGTTGCTGTCAGTTACTTTGAAGTAATATTTCAGAAATGCGCAACGTTTATTGAATCTTTCCATTATATTGAGGGACCTGCGGGTAAATGTGAAGCTCGCCGGATGCAGTGCGCACGCCCCAGCATCTTGGCAGACAACGGACGCGCTGCATTTGCTGTGAAGGCCTGCATGGAACGTGGAGCTTGGGGGATTTTTCGACTCAGCTTCCCCGTTCTGTTAGAACTCGTGCTGCTGGGGTGGGTACTAGGCACGTCCTACCTGCTGCGATGCAAAGCAGCTGGACCATAGCAGCTTGCTCCACATAAAAGGCTAATTATTATTGCATCCTTAATTTTGGTAGATTGTACTTAGCGCCTTCTAATAACCCTTATTTATGCAGTGCGTTATTGTACACAGTTTCATACACGGTGGCCCAAATGCAATCCATCTGTTGGCCTAAGGGCTGGTACAAACCCTTCCTAGCAGCGTGGCCTCGTCCAGGCTGCAGCCTGTTCTAGGCTTTGGTATTTCCATCCAAGTGACAGTCTCCGGTTCACACCCGGAAGCACACTGCGCATCTCAGCGCCCAGCTAATGAATCCAAACCCTCGCTGTGCAGGTGCGTTCGAAGCCTAAGCACAGAGTACCACCGTAGGCGACCGTGCTCCCAGCAGAGGGCGCCCTAGGACGCCAGGACGCAGATTACCATTCCAGCTGCAGTCCAAGAATATTTGTGAGAGTGCAACTTTCACCAAATTAGACCAGTTTGCTTATTTACTAGTGTAACTGTTCCAGGATAATATTGTGGAAAGTGATTTTTTTTTTTTAAAGGGATGAAAAGTAGTTTAGGGTTATATAATTGCACTTCAGCATTCTGCCAGTTTACTTTGCTACACTCTTATTAGTATTATCCATATGTACCCTGCACTACTCGGGTGTAGGTAATTTGCACCGTTTAAAAGAACATGGAAGAAAATCTCTCACTCTCACTAATTAACTAACTAACTAACTCTCTCACTCTCACTAACTAACTCTCTCACTCTCACTAACCCACTAACTAACTCTCTCACACTCACTCACTAACTAACTCACTCACACTCTCTATCACTAACTAAATAACTCTATCACTCTCACAAACTAACTGACTAACTCTCTCACTCTCACTAACTAACTAAATTACACTCTCACTAACTAACTAACTCACTCACACTCACTACCTAACTCACTTCCTCACTTTCACTAAAAAACACTAACTCTCTCACTAACTTACTCACTCTCTCTCTCACTCATTAACTAGCTCTCTCTCACTCGCTAACTAACTCTCTCATACTCACTAACTAACTCTCTCACTCACTCTCACTAACTAACTCTCTCACTCTCACTAACCCACTAACTAACTCTCTCACACTCACTCATTAACTAACTCACTCACACTCTCTATCACTAACTAAATAACTCTATCACTCTCAAAAACTAACTGACTAACTCTCTCACTCTTACTAACTAACTAAATTACACTCTCACTCTCACTAACTAACTCACTTACACTCACTACCTAACTCACTTCCTCACTTTCACTAAAAAACCACTAACTCTCTCACTAACTTACTCACTCTCTCTCTCACTCGTTAACTAGCTCTCTCTCACTCTCTAACTAACTCTCTCACTCTCTCATACTCACTAACTAACTCTCACTAACTCTCTCACTCTCTCTCACTAACTAACTAACTAACTCTCTCACTCTCACTAACTCATTCTCTCACTCTCACTCTCACTAACTAACTCTCTCACTCTCACTAACTAACTAACTCTCTCACTCACTCTCACTCAATAGCTAACTCTCTCTCACTCACTAACTCTCTCTCACTAACTCACTAACTCTCTCTCACTAACTAACTCTCACTCTCGCTCACTAAATCACTCTCACTCACTAACTCTCACTAACTAACTCTCTCACTCTCACTAACTCACTCACTAACTCTCACTCTCACTGACTAACTCTCTCACTCTCACTAACTCACTAACTAAGTCTCACTCTCTCTCACTAACTCACTAACTCTCACTCTCTATCACTAACTAACTCACTCACTCACTCTCACTAACTAACTAACTCTCACACTCACTAACTAACTAACTCTCACTAACTCTATCACTCTCACTAACTAACTCTCTCACTCTCTCTCACTAACTAACTGACTCTCTCACTATCTCTCACTAACTAACTCACTAAATCTATCACTCTCACTAACTAACTAACCTTCACTCTCCTGTTATTTATACCCCCCACCCCTTTAACCATAATAAGCAACCATTGGGACAGGCAGATACAAGTTGCCAGCATTCAAAGGACAAAAAAAACCTTGTCATTACTTATTATTAATACTTTTTTAATATGGTCATTCTGTTGTACATAATACTTTCTTGGTCATATCTAAGGTAACAAAAATGCTTCTCCCACTTCTTTATTATAACTTTTCAGCATACTGCAAACTTCTGTACAACACAGCTTAAAAACAAACACAAAGTCAATATCTCTGCCTAAACACTTATTACTTCCCAAAGGCGAGACCTATTAGCTATGCCAATGCTTGTTCTTTTTCTTTCTTCTTCCCATTGTGTTGCTTCTTCCCTCCCACCCCCAGTTGTTCATGGTGATTTTTCCCTCCCTCCTCTAACCCTCCCATTTGCGTGTTGCTTTTTTCAGCCCACCTCCCCGTTGTCGGTGTCGCTTGTCACCCTCTCATTCCTGTTGTCTGTGTTGCTTTGCATATGGGAGACCTGTTGGCTTTGTTCAATTTTGTGCCACCTACCCAAGGGCCTGCATCTTTCATACTTATAAGCGGAACTCATACTTTCATGGTCTACGAAAAACCCGACGTTACTTCTAGGGAAGGGGCTGCTTTAAGCACCCTTCTGAGATTGTACGGTTGTGTCCAATTGCAGTCAACCAGAGCCTTGGAATTGTATGGGTATGTGGTGTAAGACTACTCAACAGTTCTTACACAAACTTGTCTTTCTAAATACCAAGTCAATAGGAGTCTGAAAGGAATATTTGCAGTGAACCACACAACGAGGATGCTTGATTTGCGGGCAATAACTTTTGTTATTTTCCCGCTCTTAATGGCCTCTGTGTCTGCCTGTTCAATGTTACTTGCTTGCCAATGTCACTCTCATTTCAGGGAGCTGCTCCCAGTGGTCAGTTTGTCTGCCGGAGCTATTGTTTCTAATTCTTTAAAATACACATAGATTGGGCTTGGCTCCACCCAAGCCCCCCTTGGCTGTGTGCTGTATTATTCTTCCTCAGAGGAAGAGGTCACAATGGACTATTTTACTTCTCAAAAATACACTGAATCTTCGTTACATTCTTTTCTCATGGATGAACTGGATAGAGAAAGTAAACTTTTGTTTTCGCTGCAGCGTAATTTAAAAAAAAATATTTTAGTTAGAAGTCAAAGTGCAAGCCTGACCTATTGGCTTTACCAATGTTTTCCTTTATTAAGAGGGAACGCAGCCAGGAGGGGATGGAAAGGATCCCAGCGCCTCCGAAAGGCTCATACTCCCCCGGGACAGGAGCCAGGGTTTTGTATCGATCCTTGTATCGATTTTGAAATAGCATTGGACAGAGAAACACGGCTGTAAAGTTTGCAGCGTTTCCCAAAGCTACTGACTCATTTTGACATTTCATTACCTTTCAAAGATTTTTGTAACATTTTACAGTGAGTCACAGCCCAGCCACCTCCTCCCGAAATTCGACTGGACATCTTTTTTAAAAATAAATCATGACCAATAGTGGTACCTTCCTTTGGAATCTGGGGACCTTCTTATACACGTGGCGGTAAATTAACCCAGGAGGTAATTGTTTTCTGCCGCACTTGCAGCAGTATTGGGAGAGAAGGGCTCATTCCCACTGTTTCTGGGGTCAGGTCATGTTCACTGCTCCAGTGCTTGGGGATTTTTCACTGGTGTCGTGCAGTTTTATACCAGCCTTCAACCTACGATTGACTAACAGGAGCTAAATATAGTTTTTGCTCTGTTTGGTTGAAGCAAACGTCAGTTTGGCACTGGTTGTTGGTGCAAATGTCACCTCACAATTACATGACCTGGTCTCTTGTTTGGAGGTGCATGCTTTTGATCTGTTATTAAGTTCGGATGCATTTTCATGGCAGGGCCTCTGGTTGGTTAGTTCCCATTTCCTGGTAATGTCTTCTATCTCTAGCACATCACCTGTAGGGTTGTGTTTGGCCCCGCCCACCGAATCAAGCCATCAAATGGGGAAAGTGATGCAATAGTACCTCGAGCTGTCCTCTCACAGTGATTGGAGGGGTCCACGGGAGGGTCCAAGAGGCAGAATGCACCCTCCACCAAAACAGCTGTGGGGGGCCTGGGTCCACCAGGTCTGAAGGCACGGTGGGGTACCCATCAGCTTTAGCCGCTCTACAATGCGCAAAGGTAAGGCATTGACGTGATGGTATCGTAGACATGACGTGCCCTGGACATGCTTCTCTGCACAGTATATCTGCAAGGGACATCATCTTCCCGGGTTTTCAGGAGCGAGGAGGAAGGAGCGCGGTGGAGACAACCGTGAGAACCACGATTTGAGGATATGGTGACAGTGATTTGGACGAAGGCGAAGAGACGACTGCAGGAGAGTCGAGATGGAAGAGGTGTCCCGAAGACTCAAACATGAAGAAGCCTCCTCATGGAAGCGATATCTCCACCACTGGAATTATAATCATAAATAAACCTCCTGGACTATTTGGGGGAAAGCTGCACTTTCGCCAAATAGTCAAAAACTAGAGTTAGAATAGTAAATCTGCCTTCCCAGTGTCCACAGAAGTCCTGCGGCTCCAAGGGTGCAACTGGAGGTTAAAAAAGTGAAGGCTGCATGGCACATAGGCACGCCGTTCCCCGCCAGCAAGCTGGCGATCAAGTTTTTTTGCTCTGAGAAGTAATCTTTTGCCAGAATTTTGAATTGTTTTCATGTTTTTCCACTTGTGGTTTCTTTCCTTGGGTCTCAGGTATATAGATTTTCAAAAGGAAGTCATTTTTTAAGGTCTGGCATTAGCCAATACCTTTTGATTTTAGTTCAATTACGTAAATAATATACTTACTTACAGGGATTTCACCCAGCCCTCTTCCTCTGTTGGTTTGTTATTGTGTCATTATTCAGCACGGGGCAATGGATCCGGCCGCTTTTGGCTAACTTCACTGTGAGTGACGTCATTCAGCACTTTAACGACGAACACATCCTCACGCAGCCTTTGATGACTATAGCTAAGTATACTTTTTGAGGCCAAAAAAATTACTTAAAAAGTCGTTGTAGCCATTTTTTTATATTGGTGATGGGCCAGCAGCAAAGTTCTATAAAAGACTTGACAAAACAAGCAATGGCAAAGCCAAAAAACTGGCAAACAATGCCGGGCCTACTGGCTTTGCCAATGCTCGTGGCATAAGGCTATGGTGGCATGGCTGGCTTTGACGTACTGCTGTGCTTGAGGGGTTAATCTATATATTGTCTTGAAGACACCTGACGCACACACAGAGGCCAAAAGTTTGAAGAGCTTGCTACGTTGTGTTTTTAAGAACTCTTGTTTAAAAGACTGAGGTCTAAATAAACATATGTTTTTGACTGATTGGCTGACTTGAAGAGTCAGGTTTTAAGGCCTTCCAGAAGGGGGAGCGGTTTTGTGTTTTCCGTTTGTTTCAAAGATGGCCGCTCTGGACAGCGAGGGGGCGCCCTGCGCAAGGCTCTGCCGACACTTATTACTGGAAGATGCAGCTGGAAGGGATGCTATGTTGAGGTTAGTTACTGAGTATACACATTTTGTTGAAGGAACCTCGGTGCAATTCCTGTTTAAACCATAGTGAGGCACAGGTGAAAAGGGGATTGGACGCAGGGGCTGCTTGCTGCTAAAAGCCACGCAATGGGGACTGGGGAGTGCAGAGACGTCATTTCCTGCTAACAGCTTTGCGGAGGGAGGGCGCGATGGGGGATGTAGCGCGCGCCAGGGCCTCATGCTTGATCGCGGGTATGTTTGTTGCACACGATGACAATTTCGGCGCAATATCCGGTTTGGACCCGCTCACACTGACTCGGCCAGGAGCACGTGTGTTTGCTGTGTGCCGTTGCTGTGTACACACACTATGTCCACAAACAAGGGTGTGTGATTGAACGGCAGGCCCCCAGCACAGCCGGCAGGCCCCCTGCACAGCATCCGAAGGTGCCGTTTTCGCTTAGATAGTCTTTAAGTTAATTTCCTCATCTCGGTTACTCATTAATACCCATCTGTCAACACACACCTACACGAGCAGTGCGTGCGGCTGCGCACACAAACACAGCTCCAGCAAGCTGTCTACCTACACACACATCATGTGAGCGCTCGCGCGCGCACCTCCGCAACACAGGGCCAGTGGCCGTAACGAAACTTAAGCACCTCCCACCCTCAGAAAGCACACGGAGGGGGCCCCCATGTCCGGACCCAGTCAGGAGCTCCCAGCTCCAGGGGGCCCCCCTGCAGCTGCACCCCATCCCGCAGGCAGGGAGTTAAATTTACGCTGCACAGGGCCATGGTGTGAGCTTGCTGCCCCGACCTGAACAGATGGACGGAATGCTGAGTCAATCAAACATTCACCCCCAGTCACAGATCTGGGTTAAATCCACTTGGGCAGATTTACAAGAAAGTGACTCAGTGCGTGCTGCAAGTCATTTTGCTGCGCCATGCTGCGTTAGATTGGAAGCACAGGGATGCAACATATTTACAACAATATGTCGCATCTCTGTGCTTCCCCCTACGCTGGCACACAAACTGCTGCCATGTGCCGGCGCAGGCACCCTTGCACCATGGTGCAAAGATGCCTGCGCCCTGGGGAGATTGTTTTTGTTCAGGAAGGGTTCCCTTCCTGCACAAAAACAATCTGAAATGCCGTTTTTCAACTTCTATGTGTGCTGTATTAGCACACATAGAAGTTGAACAGTGATTGTTCCAATGATTGTTTATGTGCAGGAAGGGACACCTTCCTGTACATAAACAATCATTAGAGGTGATTTCTGTAGGAGAGTAGGATCTGCTTCACATGGGTACCCCCACTTTTTGCTGATGCTTCACTGTTTTTCGACCTTAGTCTGGCTGGGGCCCTGCTAATCAGAACCCCAGCCTAGCTGCTTCCTCTCTAAAATGGTTTCCATGTGCCTTAGGCACATCACTGATTGGAATCTGGAGTGCCCTTATAAGTCCCTAGTATATGGTATACTATGTACCCAGGGCATAGGTACCTCAGAGGCCTACCAGGGGCTGCAGCATGTATTGTGCCACCCCTGGAAGGCCATCCAAACTGACACCACAGGTCTGCTACTGCAGCCTGGGTAAGGTGGTGCATGCACCCCTTACTGTGATATAGGCTACCTATATCACTATATACATACACACATATAAACCTATAAGTCACTCCTATGGCAGGCCTTATCAATCCTGAAGGCAGAGTGCGTGGTTCCTATGTGAGAGGGTGCCCCTGCGTGAGCATGGCCCCTCTGCAGCGTTCGGAGACCCTTCTCTGATGCTGTTTGTAGTGCAGCCTGACCATATACTCTTAAGCGCATTATAACCTCGCGTTAAATGCTAACTTTGGAATGGCTGCACCGAAACATGTCGTGTTTGGTGTCAAACATCTTGGAATACTACCCCCCGCCAATTCTGGTGGCGGGGGTAGCATTCCACCCTTCTAGAGGGAGAGACATGTTAACCCTGGCCTGGCCGGTAACTTCTTTCTAAAGCCCTGGCATCACAAAATGGATGCTGCTGCCACAGACACAAGTCTGGCCTCCTGCTGCTGGACGAAACTCCGGCAGGGGAGGCCTGGACAATAGGTTTCCTGTCCCAGGGAGGTGTGACCACCTCCCCAGACAGGATAGTGTGTATTGGGGCTGGGCGGGAGCACTTTCGGGTACTTTGAAGTCCTGCACTGGGGGCACACTTGGTGTCCCTGTGCATACCCCAGTTCAAACCGGATCAGGGGCTTGCAGCCCCTGCTTTGGCGCGAACTGGACAAAGGGAAAGGGATGTAGCCACCCCTCTGCCCTGACCCACCCATAGGTGGGGCCACAGAGTAGTCCAACCCCTAAACTTAGTATAAGTATAGGAACCCAGTCCTTAGGACTTTAGATTATCCCTGGACGAAACTCTGACACTAAATCCTGGACCTTCGACGCTCTACTACAAGATTAGAGGACAGAAGAATCTCCCTTGGGGTCAAGGAGTGACTCCCCTGCTTGGCAGGCACCAAAGAAGCAATTGTCCGGTCTGCAACGCCTAAGCTCCCGTCGGACGCCGAAGTCTTTGCATCACCAGAGGTGGATTTCCAGACTTCCCCGAGGCTGCCCTGAGTCCCCAGCAAAGCTGAGGCCCATAGCTGTCGTGGGTAACGTGGAACCGTGACCCCTGGACACCGCACGCATTTGCTAGTGCATCCTCTTCTGGGTCTCCCACGAAGTCGTGCTTTGGGCTCCGAGTAGCCCTAGCCTCCAGCACCAACTGCACCGAAGATCACTGGCCTCCACTCCACGAGTGTCCTGTGAGCCAGCTCCACGTGCACCGTCTTGAGGCTCTTTCGCGGTCGCTAGCCCGTTGGCTAGTAGCCCTTCACGAAGGCCAATCCTTTTCTTCTTAGGCTCCCTGGTTGCTCCAGGCTTGCCCTCACTTACCCTTGCTGGGTGAGTTCCTCAGACCTTGCTGGTCTGCATCATCGTCAATCTTCATCTACATCGAGACTTGCCGTTGCCAAGGCTTGTTGGGTCCAATTCGGTCGCCGACACCTCAGCACTCGACACACATCGTGTACCAGCCCGAATCCTGCTCCTGGTCACCGACAACGCCTCCTGGACCTCGTGGCTGAAGAGTCAAGACGACCGTCAACCTACCTGAAGCACTCGACATCAGTGGGCATCTGCTCATCGCCTTCCTGGTCACTGGCTAGTGACCCAGACTCTGTCCCCTCTGCTTTCAGGTTCTTCAGATCTCCGATCCACTCTTGGATCCAACCGGACACTTTCCACTTGGTCGCCAGCAGCACTTTGCAGCAGATCGCCATTCAAATCGACGACGAAACCAGACCCCGAAAGGCACCTATGCACCCGGCTTCCCTGGGTGAGGTAACAAGAGTACTCCGGTGCTCCCGTGGGTAGAGACTCTAGAACGACCTAGTTCTCAAAGGGTTTGCTCCAAGTCCTCCTTTAAGTGTCCCTTTTCTTTAATTTCCAAACCGCGACTTTCTCCATAGAAGTTAACGGCGTTTCGCGGCTGTGTATTTACACTGCACGCGTCCCCCGTGGGTCCCCTGTGTCACTACCTTGGGTGGTTCCTTGTGGTCCAAGCACTTCTAGAGGCTCTAGGCCTAGTGTCTAGCTCAGTCGTGGTTCTTATACCACTTTATTGGTATATGGTTTGGTACGCCCCTAGGGCCCAAACGTGTATTTGTGCTATTACTGTGTTTAAATAACTTATAACTTATGTACTTCGAACTCTAGCCTCATAAAGAGACTAGAGGGGTGTGTTTAGCAATAAATACATATATTTTGAATATATACCTGGTGTGGTGCTCTTTCATTTGATCACTCAAGAGATTATAGACTGGTAAAACAAGCTGCTTTACATTCCTTCAAGACTTAGCCTGAAGGCTGCTCTCCATAGCTACCACTAGGATAGCTTTCAATAAGGTTGTCTTTAACCTATCTCCAATAAGGGGTTGTTTGGACTGGTGCAAGGTGCCCACTATAATTAGTGGACAGCATATGCCAGGCCAACTTCTCACATTGGTGTGCAGCGTGTGGGATTCCAGCTTGCTATTGTTTTACCAGATAATCTCAATTGAATTGATCAACTGAAAACCACTAAAGGTACCTAAGGTACATATAAATTAAGCTTAGAATACAGTAAGTTCTACTGAACTTAGAGTTGTGTTTTAAGGGATAGCACACCCTTTCTACAACTCAAGAGAGTTTAGTAGGCCACACTAGAGTAGGTAGTGCATACACCACACCTCACTAGTGATGTCTTCAAAGCCAGGACCCAGTGAGTCCTTGCCAGAAGCCCCTGGGCTTCTTCCCTCCAAGTATGATACACTCCCATTCTTGGAATTGAGAGCATTATGCAATTTGAGGAAACTGAAGACAGGCCAAAGCCCCACCACCCAACATCTGAGAGAGATGTTAGAGGCTTATGATCTCAGCAGGCCCTTAGGGACTGAAGGGGTAGGAGCAGAGGGTGGGGCAGAAGAAGAGGATGGGGCCAGGGGTAGCAACACCCCCAGCCCCCCCTCTGGAACTGACCAGGAGGGTGACAATGACCCTGACCTTGATAACCCAATTCCTCCTGTGGATGAGGAGGAGGCTCAGAATGACCTCCACTTTGTCCCCCAGGAAGGATTGTGAGTGTGCCCAGAAGGTCTAGATCTCCTTCTCAGGAGTCTAACCACTCTGGCACCTCAATAGGGACCTCTGTCTCCTCTCATAGGAGGGAATCCTCTCATGAGAGGAGAAAGAGGCTGATTCAATATGAGGAAGCTCAGCTTGAACTCAGAAAACAGCAACTGGCTATAGACAGGGAGTCCCTAGATCTCTACAGAGAGAGAAGAAAGTTGGGACTAGAGTCCCATGGTGGCAGCCATGTCCCTAGAGATAGGGAACGGTCTTATGACCATAGAAACCTGAGCAAGATTGTCCCTCCCTACCAGAGTGGGGATGACATCCACAAATGGATAACTGCTCTAGAGAGGGCCTGTAAAGTACAGAAGGTCCCTCAGGAGCAGTGGGCAGCAATCTTGTGGCTCTCCTTTGCAGACAAAGGTAGAGACAAGCTCCTCACTGTAAGAGAAGAGGATGCTGATGATTACAAGGTCTTGAAGAGTGCTCTTATTGATGGGTTTGGCCTAACAACTGAACAGTACAGGTTGAAGTTCAGAGATACCCAAAAAGCACAGACTCAAGACTGGGTAGACTATGTGGATTGTTCTGCTAAGGCTCTGGAAGGCTGGTTGATGGGCAGTAAGGTGTGTGACTTCACAGGATTGTACAATCTGATAATGAGGGAGCAGATTCTTAATAACTGTCAAAATCAGCTGTTGCATCAGTACCTGGTGGACTCTGATCTGACCTCTCCCCAAGAATTGGGAAAGAAGGCAGACAAATGGGTCAGAACCAGGGTGAGGCAGAAGGTACAGAACCCAGGTGGTGACCCTAAGAAGCAAGATTCTAAGAACTCTGAAAAGGGTGGGGAGAAGGGTAAAGATCAAAAGTCTTCACAAGGCCCCCAAAAATCTTCTTCAGGTGGGGATTCACAGTCTACCAAAGGGAAAGGCCAAAGAAAACCATGGTGCAAGGTCTGTAAGCAAAAGACCCACTGGACCAGTGATTGCACCAAGTCCAAAGACTCAAGTCCAGCCCCCACCAATGCCCCTAAGGCACCTGTTCCCCTAGTACAGTTACAGTTGGTGGTGGGAGTACTACAGCCAAGGGTTTGGTAGGGTTGACCCTGGGTACTGAGGTGGGCTCTGACCTAGTCAGAGAACTCACTCAGGCTGTGTTAGTCTGTGATGGAGGCATGGATGTGACCTCCTCTGTGAGTCCCAGTAATCTGGGCAAGTACAGATAACAGCCTTTAATCAATGGACGAGAGGCTTTGGCATTTAGGGACACAGGGGCAAGTGTCACCATGGTGACACAAGACCTTGTGAATCCTGGGCAAGTTATACTTGGTGAGATGTACCAAGTGACCAATGCTAGCAATAGACCATACTCTGGCAGTTGTTAACTTCTCCTGGGGAGGGGTAACTGGCCTTAAGAAGGTTGTGGTGAGTGCAAACCTACCCAGTCGAATGCTTGCTTGGCAATGACTTAGAAACTTCAGCTTGGGCAGAAGTGGAGCTCAGGACCCATGCAGAAATGCTGGGGATCCCTGCAGATGTGTTTGCTGTGACCAGGTCACAAGCCAAAATGTCTAGCACTGACCAGGCCTTGGATTCTGGAATAATGGACCAAGTGCCTTCCAAGAGGAGGAGTAGTAGGGTAAAGGCAGTGCCTTCCCCTTGGCTCAGAAGGAAGATCAGTCCCTTGAGGGGATGATCTCAGTCCTGAGGAAGGAACTGTCCCAGAGGAGCTTGAACCTGACCAGGTTGAGTTCTTGGGGACAGGGGGACCTTCCAGGGCAGATCTGAGCCAGGAGCAGCAGAGCTGCCCCTCTCTTGAACCCCTCAGACAGCAAGCTGCTGCTGAGGCTGCTGGGAAAGCTAGTGGTCCCCATACTGTGTATTGGGATGATGGACTCTTGTACTCAGAGTGTAGAGACCCCAAGCCTGGTGCTACCAGGAGGTTGGTTATACCTCTGAAGTTCAGGGGCTTCCTATTGACCCTAGCCCATGATATTCCCTTGGCAGGTCACCTGGGCCAGAACAAGACGGGACAGAATTGTCCCTCACTTTCACTGGCCCCACATGTCTGAAGACACCAAGGAGTTTTGTCGCTCCTGTGTAACCTGCCAGGCCAGTGGCAAGGCAGGTGGCACTACAAAGGCCCCCCTGATACCACTACCTGTGGTGGGGGTTCCCTTTGAAAGGGTGGGGATTGACATTGTTGGTCCCATGGATCCCCAAACAGCATCTGGGCACAGGTTTATCCTGGTGGTAGTGGATCATGCCACCAGGTACCCAGAGGCTATTCCCCTTAGGACCACTACAGCACCTGTGGTGGCAAGGGCCCTCCTGGGAATTTTCTCAAGAGTGTGCTTTCCTAAGGAGGTAGTATCAGACAGGGGTGCTAACTTTATGTCTGGATACTTAAAAGCAATGTGGAAGGAGTGTGGAGTGACTTACAAGTTCACCACACCCTATCACCCACAATGCAATGGTTTAGTTGAGAGATTCAACAAAACCTTGAAGGGCATGATTAAAGGGCTCCCAGAAAAGCTTAGGCGAAGATGGGACATACTCTTGCCCTGCCTTTTATTTGCATATAGGGAGGTGCCTCAGAAGGGGGTTGGTTACAGCCCTTTTGAACTTTTGTTTGGCCACCCTGTCAGGGGTCCACTGTGCTTGGTGAAGGAAGGATGGGAGTTACCTCTCAAGCCCCCAAAGCAATACATAGTGGACTATGTACTTGGTCTCCGCTCCCGGATGGCTGAGTATATGAAAAAGGCAACTAACAACCTTGAGGCTAGCCAGGAACTTCAAAAGGCCTGGCATGACCAAAAGGCTGTGCTGACTATTTACCAGCCAGGACAGAAGGTGTAGGTGTTGGAGCCAGTGGCCCCAGCAGCTCTCCAAGACAAATGGAGTGGACCCCACACTATTGTTGAGCAGAAGGGTGAGGTTACCTACTTAGTAGACCTAGGAACACCCAGGAGTCCCCACAGGGTTCTCCATGTCAACAGGTTAAAACCATATGTGGACAGGGCAGACATGGGCTTGCTCATGGCTACTGATGAAGGGCAGGAGGAAGAGAGTGACCCACTCCCTGACCTGCTCTCACAGAACCCTGACGATGGGTCAGTAGATGGTGTAGCCTTGGCAGGCAGCCTCACTACCCAGCAGCAAACTGATTGTAGACAGGTGCTCAATCAGTTTAGACACATGTTTTCACTGACACCCAGTCAGACCACCTGGTGCACTCATGAAGTGGACACTGGGGACAGTCTGCCTATTAAAAATAAGATTTATAGGCAACCTGACCATGTCAGGCACTGTATCAGGACTGAAGTCCAGAAAATGTTGGATTTGGGAGTTATTGAACCCTCAGATAGCCCTTGGGCTAGTCCAGTGGTCCTTGTGCCAAAACCTCACACCAGTGGTGGAAAAAGAGAGATGAGGTTTTGTGTGGACTACAGGGGTCTCAATGCAGTCACTAGGACTGATGCCCATCCAATACCAAGGGCAGATGAACTGATAGACACTTTGGCCTCAGCCAAGTATCTAAGCACATTTGACTTAACAGCTGGCTACTGGCAGATCAGACTAGCTGATGCTGCAAAGCCAAAAACAGCATTCTCAACCCCTAGTGGGCATTATCAATTTGTGGTGATGCCCTTTGGTCTGAAGAATGTACCTGCCACTTTCCAGAGGTTGGTGAATACAGTTCTCACAGGTCTGGAAGCCTATAGTGCAGCATATCTAGATGATATTGCTGTCTTTAGCTCCACCTGGGAGGATCACCTGGTCCACCTCAGGAATGTTTTACAGGCCCTGCAAAAAGCAGGCCTGACTATCAAGGCCACCAAGTGCCAGATAGGGCAGAGTCAGCTTGTGTACCTGGGCCACCTTGTGGGTGGAGGCCAGGTTCAACCTTTGCAGAGCAAGATCCAGACCATCATGGACTGGACTGCTCCAACTACCCAGACTCAGGTGAGAGCCTTCTTAGGCCTGACTGGGTACTATAGGAGATTTGTCAAGGGGTATGGATCAATAGTGACACCCCTGAATGACTTAACTTCCAAGAAAATGCCCAAAAAGGTTCAGTGGACAGTTAGCTGTCAAAAGGCATTTGATGACCTGAAGCAGGCCATGTGCACTGCTCCCATTCTACAGAGTCCTGATTACTCCAAGAAGTTCATTGTTCAAACTGATGCATCTGAATTGGGGGTAGGGGCTGTACTGTCACAATTGAATGAAGAAGGTCAGGATCAGCCAGTAGCTTTCATTAGCAGAAGGCTGACCCCTAGAGAGAAACGTTGGTCAGCCATTGAGAGGGAGGCCTTTGCTGTGGTCTGGGCTCTGAAGAAGTTGAGGCCATACTTGTTTGGTACTCACTTCCTTGTTCAAACAGACCATAAGCCCCTCTTATGGCTAAAACAAATGAAGGGTGAAAACCCCAAACTGCTTAGGTGGTCCATTTCCCTACAGGGGATGGACTTCACAGTGGAACATAGACCTGGGAGTAACCATGCCAATGCAGATGGACTCTCTAGGTACTTCCACTTAGAACATGAAGACTTAACTGGGCAAGGTTAGTTTAATGTCCCTACGTTTGGGGGGGGTTGTGTAGGAGAGTAGGATCTGCTTCACATGGGTACCCCACTTTTTGCTGATGCTTCACTGTTTTTCGACCTTAGTCTGGCTGGGGCCCTGCTAATCAGAACCCCAGCCTAGCTGCTTCCTCTCTAAAATGGTTTCCATGTGCCTTAGGCACATCACTGATTGGAATCTGGAGTGCCCTTATAAGTCCCTAGTATATGGTATACTATGTACCCAGGGCATAGGTACCTCAGAGGCCTACCAGGGGCTGCAGCATGTATTGTGCCACCCCTGGAAGGCCATCCAAACTGACACCACAGGTCTGATACTGCAGCCTGGGTAAGGTGGTGCATGCACCCCTTACTGTGATATAGGCTACCTATATCACTATATACATACACACATATAAACCTATAAGTCACTCCTATGGCAGGCCTTATCAATCCTGAAGGCAGAGTGCGTGGTTCCTATGTGAGAGGGTGCCCCTGCATGAGCAGGGCCCCTCTGCAGCGTTCGGAGACCCTTCTCTGATGCTGTTTGTAGTGCAGCCTGACCATATACTCTTAAGCGCATTATAACCTCGCGTTAAATGCTAACTTTGGAATGGCTGCACCGAAACATGTCGTGTTTGGTGTCAAACATCTTGGAATACTACCCCCCGCCAATTCTGGCGGTGGGGGTAGCATTCCACCCTTCTAGAGGAGAGACATGTTAACCCTGGCCTGGCCGGTAACTTCTTTCTAAAGCCCTGGCATCACAAAATGGATGCTGCTGCCACAGACACAAGTCTGGCCTCCTGCTGCTGGACGAAACTCCGACAGGGAGGCCTGGACAATAGGTTTCCTGTCCCAGGGAGGTGTGACCACCTCCCCAGACAGGATAGTGTGTATTGGGGCTGGGCGGGAGCACTTTCGGGTGCTTTGAAGTCCTGCACTGGGGGCACACTTGGTGTCCCTGTGCATACCCCAGTTCAAACCGGATCAGGGGCTTGCAGCCCCTGCTTTGGCGCGAACTGGACAAAGGGAAAGGGTGTAGCCACCCCTCTGCCCTGACCCACCCATAGGTGGGGCCACAGAGTAGTCCAACCCCTAAACTTAGTATAAGTATAGGAACCCAGTCCTTAGGACTTTAGATTATCCCTGGACGAAACTCTGACACTAAATCCTGGACCTTCGACGCTCTACTACAAGATTAGAGGACAGAAGAATCTCCCTTGGGGTCAAGGAGTGACTCCCCTGCTTGGCAGGCACCAAAGAAGCAATTGTCCGGTCTGCATCGCCTAAGCTCCCGTCGGACGCCGAAGTCTTTGCATCACCAGAGGTGGATTTCCAGACTTCCCGAGGCTGCCCTGAGTCCCCAGCAAAGCTGAGGCCCATAGCTGTCGTGGGTAACGTGGAACCGTGACCCCTGGACACCGCACGCATTTGCTAGTGCATCCTCTTCTGGGTCTCCCACAAAGTCGTGCTTTGGGCTCCCAGTAGCCCTAGCCTCCAGCACCAACTGCACCGAAGATCACTGGCCTCCACTCCACGAGTGTCCTGTGAGCCAGCTCCACGTGCACCGTCTCGAGGCTCCTTCGCGGTCGCTAGCCCATTGGCTAGTAGCCCTTCACGAAGGCCAATCCTTTTCTTCTTGGGCTCCCTGGTTGCTCCAGGCTTGCCCTCACTTACCCTTGCTGGGTGAGTTCCTCAGACCTTGCTGGTCTGCATCATCGTCAATCTTCATCTACATCGAGACTTGCCGTTGCCAAGGCTTGTTGGGTCCAATCCGGTCGCCGACACCTCAGCACTCGACACACATCGTGTACCAGCCCGAATCCTGCTCCTGGTCACCGACAACGCCTCCTGGACCTCGTGGCTGAAGAGTCAAGACGACCGTCAACCTACCTGAAGCACTCGACATCGGTGGGCATCTGCTCATCGCCTTCCTGGTCACTGGCTAGTGACCCAGACTCTGTCCCCTCTGCTTTCAGGTTCTTCAGATCTCCGATTCACTCTTGGATCCAACCGGACACTTTCCACTTGGTCGCCATTTGCACTTTGCAGCAGATCGCCATTCAAATCGGCAGACGAAACCAGACCCCGAAAGGCACCTATGCACCCGGCTTCCCTGGGTGAGGTAACAAGAGTACTCCGGTGCTCCCGTGGGTAGAGACTCTAGAACGACCTAGTTCTCAAAGGGTTTGCTCCAAGTCCTCCTTTAAGTGTCCCTTTTCTTTAATTTCCAAACCGCGACTTTCTCCATAGAAGTTAACGGCGTTTCGCGGCTGTGTATTTACACTGCACGCGTCCCCCGTGGGTCCCCTGTGTCACTACCTTGGGTGGTTCCTTGTGGTCCAAGCACTTCTAGAGGCTCTAGGCCTAGTGTCTAGCTCAGTCGTGGTTCTTATACCACTTTATTGGTATATGGTTTGAGTACGCCCCTAGGGCCCAAACGTGTATTTGTGCTATTACTGTGTTTAAATAACTTATAACTTATGTACTTCGAACTCTAGCCTCATAAAGAGACTAGAGGGGTGTGTTTAGCAATAAATACATATATTTTGAATATATACCTGGTGTGGTGCTCTTTCATTTGATCACTCAAGAGATTATAGACTGGTAAAACAAGCTGCTTTACATTCCTTCAAGACTTAGCCTGAAGGCTGCTCTCCATAGCTACCACTAGGATAGCTTTCAATAAGGTTGTCTTTAACCTATCTCCAATAAGGGGTTGTTTGGACTGGTGCAAGGTGCCCACTATAATTAGTGGACAGCATATGCCAGGCCAACTTCTCACAATTTCCTCTTTCTATGTGTGCTGCAGAATGCTGCACGCATAGATAGAGGGAAAAAACCAGAGGAGAAATGAATACATTTCTCCTCGTTGCGCCTCCCTATGCCTCCCGTGGGGAGGCGTAGCATTCACACGCATTTCCAGATTTACGATTCCTCGTAAATCTGGAAATGTGTCTGGTTCCATGGGTGTTGCGTGGGAACACCCACAGCAACACCCATGGAAAACCCCTTTCACGCAAAGTGCTGCGTGCAAAGGGGCCATATTGACAAGGACAGGAAAAGTCACGCAGGGTGGCTTTTCCTGTCCTTGTAAATATGGAGCAGTAAAATGCGCCACCGGTACGTCACAAAAAGTGACGCACCGGTGGCGCAAGGGGCTTGTAAATCTGCCCCATCGTTTTTTGCTCCCCATGCCATTTCAGTTTAGACCTAGTCATATGCAAATCAGGCTTGACCTTGTTCCCCATGGGTACAATCCAGCCCGAACTGCTAGGTCAGGTCCTCCCTGAACCGGAAACAAGCGTCCTGGGACCGGTTTCGGGCAGTGCTTAATTTGTGCTGGTGGTTTCTGGTGCTTAGTGCCGGCACTTATTTAATAGGGCTGGGGCTATCCATTAATTTTGATCCCCTGTGGATGGGCTCAGTAATTATTAAAAATAAATGTACCTATCTGTCCTGCGCCGGTTGCATGTCTGCCTGGTAGGTCCAGAGAGTGTACCACCCAGGTCCAGGCACAATCTAGGGTGTGAGACTAGATTGTGTCATGCGCACTCTGCATGTGCGTTGTGCAGTAGGATACTACCAATTTGCCGGCGCTGTCACACGTCGTGAGATTGGCCACCCCGTCGTAGATTGTTTTTTGTCACAGCGTTGCTATGCTTTGTAACGGCCAGGCTCATCTAGTGGCCAAGATCGTCCATGCCTGCAGCAGAGGGAGGGAGAGGATCGCTCGATGACGTCACGGTCCATAGAAAGATATTCGCACTGAACGTGGAGCTGTCTTCACTTTCGCTTTGTGAATCCTGGAGTTCAGCAAGTCTTTCTACAGTCTTGCAGCACAGTGTCCAGCACCAGCGCTGCAATCTGTGCGAAAAACGGTCATGCTTTTAATCATAATGTCCTTTCTTGTTCTGCTGCAGCCGTCATCAGTACAACTGAAAGGGTAGAAGGATATCGTTTTTTTTGCAGATTTATATAGAGCAAACTCGACCCGAAGGTTACGTTTACATAAGGACGCATTCATTTTTTGGTAGGCACGGGGAGATTAAGTGATTTGCTTTGAAACACGGGATATTGAGCTGACGCTAAGACTCGCACCTGGTTCCCCAGCACAAGGGTCGGCAGCACTGGCCGTTAGGCCACATCCTCTCCCCAGTTGATATTGCATATGGCTATGTCTTATCTGGGGTGGCGTGGTGAAGCAAAATAACGATGGATTAAATCCAGATCTGTGACTGGGGGTGAATGTTTGCTAATGTGCAGCATTCCGTCCATCATCTTGTGTGTTTTGCATTTCGCCCTAAGTGGGAAGGGTATGCCCAGACGTGGGTCCCGTGCTCACTACGCCACTGGAGTCAAGCTATCCTGGCTGGTGAAGGCTGATAGCCTGAAACCGGTCCTAGGATGCTTGATTCCGGTCCAGGGAAGACATGGCTTGGCAGTTCGGTCTGGACTGTTCCCATGAGGCACAGGGTCAAGACTGATTTGCATATGGCTATGTCTGAACTGGGGTGGCGTGGTGAAGCAAAATAACGATGGATTAAACCCAGATCTGTGACTGGGGGTGAATGTTTGCCAATGTGCAGCATTCCGTCCATCATCTTGTGTGTTTTGCATTTTGCCCTAAGTGGGAAGGGTATGCCCAGACGTGGGTCCCATGCTCACTACGCCACTGGAGTCAAGCTATCCTGGCTGATGAAGGTTGATAGCCTGAAACCGGTCCTAGGATGCTTGATTCCGGTCCAGGGAAGACATGGCTTGGCAGTTCGGTCTGGACTGTTCCCATGAGGCACAGGGTCAAGACTGATTTGCATATGGCTATGTCTGAACTGGGGTGGCGTTGTGAAGCAAAATAACGATGGATTAAACCCAGATCTGTGACTGGGGGTGAATGTTTGCCAATGTGCAGCATTCCGTCCATCATCTTGTGTGTTTTGCATTTCGCCCTAAGTGGGAAGGGTATGCCCAGACGTGGGTCCCGTGCTCACTACGCCACTGGAGTCAAGCTATCCAGGCTGATAGCCTGAAACCGGTCCTAGGATGCTTGATTCCGGTCCAGGGAAGACATGGCTTGGCAGTTCGGTCTGGACTGTTCCCATGAGGCACAGGGTCAAGACTGATTTGCATATGGCTATGTCTGAACTGGGGTGTCGTGGTGAAGCAAAATAACGATGGATTAAACCCAGATCTGTGACTGGGGGTGAATGTTTGCCAATGTGCAGCATTCCGTCCATCATCTTGTGTGTTTTGCATTGCTATCAACCTAGGCATACCTTAAAATGAAGCTATTATTACAAAAATGAAGGTAAAACGAGAATGTCACTTCTTCCAACAACATACACCCCTTGTGAACATTTTTACCGTTCACATACTTTTTAAGAAGGCTCCGAATGCCATCATTCTTTCTTGTATGTGATCTGTATATGGCCACGACCTACCACTGATTTGTAAAAGGCAGTACATATTATTTCATTTTAATGACTGGTGCATTTTAATGTAAAAACTGTTTTTATTTGTGATGTTACATTCCTAAGAATTTCAGCTGTGAATTTAATCAGTTTAACAGACGTGTTTTTAGCGCAGCTGCATGGTTGCAAGGAGCTGCTGTTTTATGACCTTACGGTTACGTAAATGACAAAAGTGAGTGATTGAACGTTTCGGACAAAACACCGAGCCTCCCAGCTGCATTCAACTTGACACTCACACTTAATACTTATACAAATGATGAGAGAAGGCTTGAGTTTTAGGAAGGACAGATCAGGAACATTATAAGGATTTTGCTGTCCTTGGGCCAAACCAGTGCTTAATTTGTAAAATATTAAGTGCCAGGGCTCTGACCAGGAGACCACTGCAGCTTGCACCACCCATCGCCCTTGTCATTGCTGCCAAAACAACTACTAACCATCTCTCTCGCATGTAAATGCGACAGTTCAGATTATTCCAGGTCCCCAAAGCTAAAGGATTGGCTGGGGAGGCAGGTATTAGCATTTTTTTAAATGTATATTGTTTCCCTAAACAACTGTTATACTGCTCATCTCTAAATTACATGAGCAGCGCCACCTTGTGGTAGACTGCCCTAAGTATGGTGTTGACAATTAGGTGCCTATGCCGAGCACCGGAAACCAATTAAGTGCCGGTGCTCAGCACCGGAAAGCACCGGCTCAAATTAAGCACTGGGCCAAACTAATTTTGTGGGACCCTGTACAGAACAGGTCTGAATTGATGACTCAGTTTCAGCTCTTTCATGCCCTCCTCGTCCAAGTCACTGACCATGCACAGGCATACTCTCCAACTTCTAAATGTGTTTTGATCTAATATTCAGGGATAGTGAGGTGTGTTTTCAATATTGTAGTACAGAAGCTGACTAATATTGTAAATAATCTCGGTGACCCTTTCCTGGTTTGTTTATGTGAGGTCTTGTTACACTCTAAAAAAAACGTTATGGATGCTACATGGTATGTGTGATCGAAGTCCCGCAGGGCCAAGGGCCACGTGATAAATCCCCCCGGTAAAGGTCTTGTTTAAGACATACATGTGTGAGAAAAGCTGACAAAGTTCCCAGTGAAAGGATTAAGTTCCGTTCGTGTGGTAAAGAGCCTGACGTGTGGCAAATGTATGTGTGGTAAAGTAAGTCACTGAGCTAAGATGATCCTGTGTCGCAATTGTGTGTTAAACGGCCAAGTACTGTGTATTAAAAATGTCTCGTTTGATGCATGGTTCCTTACATGTGATAAATGTTCATGTGGATAAACGGTCCCCCTTGTGCTGTAGGGTCCCACTTGGTAAAAGTGTGTATCAAGTGTTGTGAAGTGTTACTTACCGTCCGTCAAAAAGACTATGCACCTATCTGTTCGGTGATGTTACATCTGGCTTTTAGCAGTGCCAGTTGAGGACGTGTGTGGAACATATAGAGTAAGTCAGTGGAGCCAATGGAGGAAGTGGGTGGATTCGGGAGAAGTGGGTGTGGCCTCCTAAAAACATTTGAGCACCTGGACTTAAAATTTTACAAATTAGGCACTGCGATAGGTGCTGCGTCTTATGGACAAGGCAGCGTTAAGCCACTTAACGTGGCTTAATGCTGCCTTGTACATAAGGGTACAGTAGGAAATGATCCCAATATACAATACTTCAACATAAAAACAGTTTAAATAAATATTTGCCAACAATCATATAAACCACAAAATACACGAGTGAAAAGGAACAATGTTATTTAATCACACTGTCACCTTACTTTGTATATGCATCATAACATATATTCACATTGATAGCAAGTGCCCAAAGAAAGGGAGAAGTGAAGGGTGAATAAGGTGAAAATAATGTGATAAAAAAGGGATAGGGTTAATGTATAAAGAACATATTCATTTTTGAACAGTACAAAACAGTTATTCCTTATTTTTGCTCAAAATCGCCAGATTCCTACATCAATCATTTCGCCATGCATATAGAGCAAAAAACACAGTAACACAATCACTGTTGTTTAATATGCTAGCCCTAAACAAGTAGTGTCGACGTTTCGACCCGAAGATCTGTAGGTTCATTAGCACCTTACGATGGGGTCTTCCTCAGGACAGGAAGAGGGAAGTGGGCACCTACGAATAAGTATAATAATGGCATTAACCTCATAGAAAGTGATAGAAGACATTAAAAATCCAATATGGGCCAAAAATCCCTATATTTACCATGGAAAGCCTTAATACACAGGCCGGTCTTGATAACAAGTTGGGCATGAAGCTCCAAAGTCACGAGAGCAGATTAACTGCACCTGCAAAAGTAAGGTGTAGTTTAACAATGGCCCGCCCAAATAACATGAGCATCGGGCCCGTGTTTGAATCAGAAATAAAACCTCAGTCAAAAATAGTAAACAGCGTAGAATTGAACTTACGCTCATTTTATTAGTCCGATATCGCATTTAATTTTATTAAGCGATCCAACCCATGTTAATCCGTTAAATGATTCAATCCTAAAAATGAAAAAAACAAAAACTGTATCTAAACCTAACCAGGACCTTTGAATTAAAATCTGTCCACCACCTGACCCCACAGCTATAGCAATGATTACCTGCCAGTGCCACAATAAATGCGGTATATCAGAGGGCTTGGAATCTGGAGGAGAAAACAAAGAAAGGGCGGGAGATAAGGTATAAATCACAAAAACCCTTGCTTAGAGACTCAACAGCTCCAAACCACTAGAATATTGATCCACTCACCACTATCCTATGCGATACCGACCAGCCCAGCGCGCCAGCGTCTAGGATCAAAGGAGATAATGTTTCAACCAAAGAAACAGAAAGGCGAATGCGCTCATAAGAGTCACAGAATTAATAACATTGTAACGAGCGGAGAAGGCTTACCGCTCGACGCCCGACTGAATCTACAGCTGGAAGGATGGAAGAAGGGGGGAACGAGTGCTCAGCAGTTTATATACTGCCTCGTACGTGAGAAAACCCACGAGTAAGACGTGCCGGTGGCAGCAGCTGGATGCTGACACAGCCACATCCACGTCCATCCGGGTTGCAATGGAAAGCAACAATAGACTTGCCCTGAATCGAGCTTTTAACAAGATTAATAGAATATCTTAAAAATAAATAAAATAAACAGTCAGTTAAACTAGAGTATGTTATAAAAAGGGGAGAGTATTAAGGAACCAATACAGACTGTTCTAGTGTTAAAAAATGGTAGATAGTCGAAAGCTCCAAATAAGGTATATAATCATCAATAATGGTAACCCAAAAATAAGGGCGCCACTCAAAGAATAGATTATTAAAGAAAAGGGGGAATCAAATATAAGCCCCTAAACCATACCCTATTTAGTGCTACCTCCATAAATAATTCTTGAAACAGACCTTCTCATTATTATGGCAATTTGCCATTCATTACAAGGATAACATGATGGATAAAAGATATGACAGCATGTTCTCACACATATTAGACCAGTTGAAAAATAGTTCACATCATCCACGATTAATTTACATTGTTCAAAACTAGAGTAAAGGACAGTTTATCACAAAAACCTCCAGGCAAAGAAGGATATTATAAACATATTATTCTAACATAATGTGTTTACTAAATGTTAATGCAAACGACAAATCAAAAATTGCTAAATATCCATGAGTAACGTATACACCTTAATATGCTACAGCTAGCACCACATACTATAATCATCAAGATTAGATACATCAAAAGAGTAACGGCATATCGGATCATGGAGCTACACAACATGGCTGAACAAAGAGAATGAAAATTCAAGAAAACAGCCCCAATGAAGATGCCCATGGTTCAGAATTGTATAGAAGATACACCCAAGCTCCTATTTAGAGACATGCTAGCTGGGCATGGCTGGACTCCACTTCGTTCAATCCATTCTGTATCGAGTCAAGACGTGTCATCCATTTAAATTCCCTTAAATTAAGGATCGGGCCAATGTTACCACCTCTAGGCCCCAAGGTGACTTTCTCCAACACAAGCCATTTAAGGTCCTCTGGTGTATGTGCAGCACTCTTGAAATGTTCAACTAAAGGTGCCCCCTGTACATCACATCTTATTCTACTGCAGTGTTGCAGTATGCGGGCTTTAATTTTTTGTTGGGTCTGTCCCACATAAACAAGCCCACAGGGACAGATAATGCCATAAATTACATCACTGGTATTGCAATTAGTAAATGACTCCAAAATTATTGTATGGTGCTTGTACATGAACCTTTTCGTTTGAATAGTGGTCTGACACGCCTTACATTGGCCACATTTGAAATGTCCCACTGTTACAGGTAAATTCCACAAGGATTGAATGGAGGGCGACATTGGGCTTGCCAGGAAAGAGCGAACCACATAATCTTTGATGCTTTTAGCTTTCTTGAAAGAATGCATTGGTAAATTGGGTTGTTCAATGTCATCAGACACTAGTCCCCAGTGTCGATTAATGATCTTCTTGATGGCATTACTCTGAGTACAAAATGTAGTAACACAAATCATCCTTTGTAGTGTGTTATCATCCCGATCCTGCACTGCAAGCAAAGCATCTCGAGGGCTATACCAGGCTCTTTTCTGTGCTCTTTTTATCAATCTACTGGGATAGCCCCTTTCGAGAAGTCGATCCCTTAAGTCATCCGACTCCGCCATATAGTCCTCTTTCTTGGAGCAGTTTCTGCGAATCCTTAAGAACTGCCCTACTGGTAGATTATCCCTTAGGCCACGCGGGTGATGGCTATTATATCTTAGAAGTGAATTCCGTTCAACAGGTTTACGATACAATGTTGTATATAGCTTGTCATCCTCATTACAGATGGTGATATCAAGGAAATCTATCCTATTGGGACTGGATTGCATAGTAAATTGAATGTCTTTATCCCTCTGATTCAGCCAAGCATGGAAAAAGCCCAGATCTTCGCTCGTGCCTGTCCATATCATCAGCACATCATCAATGTACCTTCTCCACAACGTTACCTTCTCACGATATGGATTATTCAAATTGAAGATAAATGCTTGTTCAAAATAGTCCATGAAAATTATAGCCAAATCAGGTGCGAAAGAAGCCCCCATTGCCACACCCTTTGTCTGTAGATAGTAACTTCCCTGGAAAAAGAAGAAATTCCTCATCATAGCTATAGATAGTAATCCAATGATGAAATCCGTGGGCACTGCCATGGGAGCTGGTCGTTGATTCAGAGCATGCCTCACCACTTCAAGTGCTGATTGTTGGGGAATGCTAGTGTATAGCGATACAATGTCGCATGTCACCAAAAGTTGATCATTTGGATCAAAAGGAAGCTGATCAATCAAATTAATGGTTTGGAGCGTATCCCTCAAGTATGTTTCAGTTCTTTCAGCAATCGGTTTCAAAAAGAAGTCAATATACCTACATAGTGGTTCAAGCATAGACCCACAGCCTGAAACAATGGGTCTACCAGGTGGATTTCGCATATCCTTATGAACCTTTGGCAGTGTATAAATGGTGGGGAGCCGTGGATCTGATTGATTGAGATACTCATACTCAAGTTTACTAAGGAAGCCCAGTTCCAGACCTCCTTTAGTGAGGCTAAGGATCTCAGAGGCCATTTCTGTAGTAGGATTCGACCTCAATTTGGTGTAACTCACTCCATCCTGTAATTGCCCAATGATTTCCAGCTTGTATTTAGCCACATCCTGTACCACAATCGCTCCGCCCTTGTCCGCGGGCTTAATCACAATATCCTTGTTGTTGCTTAGGGCAGATAGAGCTTCTCTCTCACTGCGGGTCACATTCACATTGGAATGTTTGTGTGACTCCAAAAGTTTAGATATGTCCCTAAGTACAATGTCTTCATAAGCCAGAATTCGATTACTCATGGCGTTGGTCGGGGGAACGAAAGTAGAGGGAACTCGAAGTCCTGTCACGGATTTGACGGAGGAGGTTGCAGAATTCTTGAAAAAATACCTCAGACGAACTTTCCGAAAAAATCTGAGTAATTCTATTTTCAATGTCAGATGATTAGGATGTGCTGTAGGTACAAAGGACAAACCCTTACTCAGAATCCTTTCTTCTTCTTCCTTCAAAACATAGGAGGAGATATTCACTACCGGACTCTGATGCCTGCTCACCACCTGTAAACTTTGCGTCGTGTCGATATTTCGCCATGATTCTCTTGCGGAAAACGAACCTGCTTCTGGGTTCCCCCGCGACCTCTCTCCCAGGTCGCATTGGCTTGTTGCTGGCCCCGTGGTGGTCCCCTCGACCAGAAGCCACCTCGGCCCCTGGGTGGTCTCCATTGTCCCTCTCCTAAAAAAGGAAAAGGTCCTTGTGGTTGGTGCCAATTTTCCTGATAACTGTAATTGGTACTGGGGCCTGCCTGTTCGTTCTCACTATCCGTGCTATAGGATGATTCCGAGAAGGTAGTATAATTCCTACGTCCACGGTAACCTCCCCTGCCTCGGCCTGTAAAGCGTCCCTGATTATCCTGTTTGTAGAAATCCTCTTGAAGGTATGGATATGTGTTCTTCTTATCGTAATAGCGTATATCTTTAGATAACTTATCCAATTTCTTATTCTGGGTGGTAGTCTCAAAATCCTTTAATGTTTTCCCCAGATTCTCCAAAGCCTCCTTAGCATTGGTGAGTGTGGAATCACCTGCAATCTCAGATTTCAAGGCAGTGATTTCACGCATAAGAACCTGGATCTGTTCCGCCGCTATCTCAACACCCAGCACCATCCAATGCCGGGAGCAATTATTAGCAACAAAACTAAATCCTTCCTTAAATTTAGGGATATCAACAAAAATTGCAGGTTCGTTCCTAACCTGCAATCCAGTAGGAATAATATTAGATTGAAGATATTTAGTCAACAAATGCCCATGTAGGCGAGTCCGTATCAATTTTTTCTCAAGACGCTCCAAACGAGCAACCTTATCATTTAAAGTAAAATCAATCGTAGGGGTAGTGGAAGACAGAAATTGATTATTAGGGTCCTGTAACAGTTGGGCAATATACTCCTCTGTATATGATAAAGTTCCGCTCTCTACCATTTTGGACAGTAAGTGATTCAATCACTAATAAACCTCGCAGGCATGCACCTGCTCAGAAGACATTACAAAAGGGTTAACCCACCGATACTGGGATCTGGGTAGTAAACGGTACAGTAGGAAATGATCCCAATATACAATACTTCAACATAAAAACAGTTTAAATAAATATTTGCCAACAATCATATAAACCACAAAATACACGAGTGAAAAGGAACAATGTTATTTAATCACACTGTCACCTTACTTTGTATATGCATCATAACATATATTCACATTGATAGCAAGTGCCCAAAGAAAGGGAGAAGTGAAGGGTGAATAAGGTGAAAATAATGTGATAAAAAAGGGATAGGGTTAATGTATAAAGAACATATTCATTTTTGAACAGTACAAAACAGTTATTCCTTATTTTTGCTCAAAATCGCCAGATTCCTACATCAATCATTTCGCCATGCATATAGAGCAAAAAACACAGTAACACAATCACTGTTGTTTAATATGCTAGCCCTAAACAAGTAGTGTCGACGTTTCGACCCCGAAGATCTGTAGGTTCATTAGCACCTTACGATGGGGTCTTCCTCAGGACAGGAAGAGGGAAGTGGGCACCTACGAATAAGTATAATAATGGCATTAACCTCATAGAAAGTGATAGAAGACATTAAAAATCCAATATGGGCCAAAAATCCCTATATTTACCATGGAAAGCCTTAATACACAGGCCGGTCTTGATAACAAGTTGGGCATGAAGCTCCAAAGTCACGAGAGCAGATTAACTGCACCTGCAAAAGTAAGGTGTAGTTTAACAATGGCCCGCCCAAATAACATGAGCATCGGGCCCGTGTTTGAATCAGAAATAAAACCTCAGTCAAAAATAGTAAACAGCGTAGAATTGAACTTACGCTCATTTTATTAGTCCGATATCGCATTTAATTTTATTAAGCGATCCAACCCATGTTAATCCGTTAAATGATTCAATCCTAAAAATGAAAAAAACAAAAACTGTATCTAAACCTAACCAGGACCTTTGAATTAAAATCTGTCCACCACCTGACCCCACAGCTATAGCAATGATTACCTGCCAGTGCCACAATAAATGCGGTATATCAGAGGGCTTGGAATCTGGAGGAGAAAACAAAGAAAGGGCGGGAGATAAGGTATAAATCACAAAAACCCTTGCTTAGAGACTCAACAGCTCCAAACCACTAGAATATTGATCCACTCACCACTATCCTATGCGATACCGACCAGCCCAGCGCGCCAGCGTCTAGGATCAAAGGAGATAATGTTTCAACCAAAGAAACAGAAAGGCGAATGCGCTCATAAGAGTCACAGAATTAATAACATTGTAACGATCCTTAATTTAAGGGAATTTAAATGGATGACACGTCTTGACTCGATACAGAATGGATTGAACGAAGTGGAGTCCAGCCATGCCCAGCTAGCATGTCTCTAAATAGGAGCTTGGGTGTATCTTCTATACAATTCTGAACCATGGGCATCTTCATTGGGGCTGTTTTCTTGAATTTTCATTCTCTTTGTTCAGCCATGTTGTGTAGCTCCATGATCCGATATGCCGTTACTCTTTTGATGTATCTAATCTTGATGATTATAGTATGTGGTGCTAGCTGTAGCATATTAAGGTGTATACGTTACTCATGGATATTTAGCAATTTTTGATTTGTCGTTTGCATTAACATTTAGTAAACACATTATGTTAGAATAATATGTTTATAATATCCTTCTTTGCCTGGAGGTTTTTGTGATAAACTGTCCTTTACTCTAGTTTTGAACAATGTAAATTAATCGTGGATGATGTGAACTATTTTTCAACTGGTCTAATATGTGTGAGAACATGCTGTCATATCTTTTATCCATCATGTTATCCTTGTAATGAATGGCAAATTGCCATAATAATGAGAAGGTCTGTTTCAAGAATTATTTATGGAGGTAGCACTAAATAGGGTATGGTTTAGGGGCTTATATTTGATTCCCCCTTTTCTTTAATAATCTATTCTTTGAGTGGCGCCCTTATTTTTGGGTTACCATTATTGATGATTATATACCTTATTTGGAGCTTTCGACTATCTACCATTTTTTAACACTAGAACAGTCTGTATTGGTTCCTTAATACTCTCCCCCTTTTTATAACATACTCTAGTTTAACTGACTGTTTATTTTATTTATTTTTAAGATATTCTATTAATCTTGTTAAAAGCTCGATTCAGGGCAAGTCTATTGTTGCTTTCCATTGCAACCCGGATGGACGTGGATGTGGCTGTGTCAGCATCCAGCTGCTGCCACCGGCACGTCTTACTCGTGGGTTTTCTCACGTACGAGGCAGTATATAAACTGCTGAGCACTCGTTCCCCCTTCTTCCATCCTTCCAGCTGTAGATTCAGTCGGGCGTCGAGCGGTAAGCCTTCTCCGCTCGTTACAATGTTATTAATTCTGTGACTCTTATGAGCGCATTCGCCTTTCTGTTTCTTTGGTTGAAACATTATCTCCTTTGATCCTAGACGCTGGCGCGCTGGGCTGGAGGGTCGGTATCGCATAGGATAGTGGTGAGTGGATCAATATTCTAGTGGTTTGGAGCTGTTGAGTCTCTAAGCAAGGGTTTTTGTGATTTATACCTTATCTCCCGCCCTTTCTTTGTTTTCTCCTCCAGATTCCAAGCCCTCTGATATACCGCATTTATTGTGGCACTGGCAGGTAATCATTGCTATAGCTGTGGGGTCAGGTGGTGGACAGATTTTAATTCAAAGGTCCTGGTTAGGTTTAGATACAGTTTTTGTTTTTTCCATTTTTAGGATTGAATCATTTAACGGATTAACATGGGTTGGATCGCTTAATAAAATTAAATGCGATATCGGACTAATAAAATGAGCGTAAGTTCAATTCTACGCTGTTTACTATTTTTGACTGAGGTTTTATTTCTGATTCAAACACGGGCCCGATGCTCATGTTATTTGGGCGGGCCATTGTTAAACTACACCTTACTTTTGCAGGTGCAGTTAATCTGCTCTCGTGACTTTGGAGCTTCATGCCCAACTTGTTATCAAGACCGGCCTGTGTATTAAGGCTTTCCATGGTAAATATAGGGATTTTTGGCCCATATTGGATTTTTAATGTCTTCTATCACTTTCTATGAGGTTAATGCCATTATTATACTTATTCGTAGGTGCCCACTTCCCTCTTCCTGTCCTGAGGAAGACCCCATCGTAAGGTGCTAATGAACCTACAGATCTTCGGGGTCGAAACGTCGACACTACTTGTTTAGGGCTAGCATATTAAACAACAGTGATTGTGTTACTGTGTTTTTTGCTCTATATGCATGGCGAAATGATTGATGTAGGAATTTGGCGATTTTGAGCAAAAATAAGGAATAACTGTTTTGTACTGTTCAATAATGAATATGTTCTTTATACATTAACCCTATCCCTTTTTTATCACATTATTTTCACCTTATTCACCCTTCACTTCTCCCTTTCTTTGGGCACTTGCTTATCAATGTGAATATATGTTATGATGCATATACAAAGTAAGGTGACAGTGTGATTAAATAACATTGTTCCTTTTCACTCGTGTATTTTGTGGTTTATATGATTGTTGGCAAATATTTATTTAAACTGTTTTTATGTTGAAGTATTGTATATTGGGATCATTTCCTACTGTACCGTTTACTACCCAGATCCCAGTATCGGTGGGTTAACCCTTTTTGTAATGTCTTCTGAGCAGGTGCATGCCTGCGAGGTTTATTAGTGATTGAATCACTTACTGTCCAAAATGGTAGAGAGCGGAACTTTATCATATACAGAGGAGTATATTGCCCAACTGTTACAGGACCCTAATAATCAATTTCTGTCTTCCACTACCCCTACGATTGATTTTACTTTAAATGATAAGGTTGCTCGTTTGGAGCGTCTTGAGAAAAAATTGATACGGACTCGCCTACATGGGCATTTGTTGACTAAATATCTTCAATCTAATATTATTCCTACTGGATTGCAGGTTAGGAACGAACCTGCAATTTTTGTTGATATCCCTAAATTTAAGGAAGGATTTAGTTTTGTTGCTAATAATTGCTCCCGGCATTGGATGGTGCTGGGTGTTGAGATAGCGGCGGAACAGATCCAGGTTCTTATGCGTGAAATCACTGCCTTGAAATCTGAGATTGCAGGTGATTCCACACTCACCAATGCTAAGGAGGCTTTGGAGAATCTGGGGAAAACATTAAAGGATTTTGAGACTACCACCCAGAATAAGAAATTGGATAAGTTATCTAAAGATATACGCTATTACGATAAGAAGAACACATATCCATACCTTCAAGAGGATTTCTACAAACAGGATAATCAGGGACGCTTTACAGGCCGAGGCAGGGGAGGTTACCGTGGACGTAGGAATTATACTACCTTCTCGGAATCATCCTATAGCACGGATAGTGAGAACGAACAGGCAGGCCCCAGTACCAATTACAGTTATCAGGAAAATTGGCACCAACCACAAGGACCTTTTCCTTTTTTAGGAGAGGGACAATGGAGACCACCCAGGGGCCGAGGTGGCTTCTGGTCGAGGGACCACCACGGGGCCAGCAACAAGCCAATGCGACCTGGGAGAGAGGTCGCGGGGAACCCAGAAGCAGGTTCGTTTTCCGCAAGAGAATCATGGCGAAATATCGACACGACGCAAAGTTTACAGGTGGTGAGCAGGCATCAGAGTCCGGTAGTGAATATCTCCTCCTATGTTTTGAAGGAAGAAGAAGAAAGGATTCTGAGTAAGGGTTTGTCCTTTGTACCTACAGCACATCCTAATCATCTGACATTGAAAATAGAATTACTCAGATTTTTTCGGAAAGTTCGTCTGAGGTATTTTTCAAGAATTCTGCAACCTCCTCCGTCAAATCCGTGACAGGACTTCGAGTTCCCTCTACTTTCGTTCCCCGACCAACGCCATGAGTAATCGAATTCTGGCTTATGAAGACATTGTACTTAGGGACATATCTAAACTTTTGGAGTCACACAAACATTCCAATGTGAATGTGACCCGCAGTGAGAGAGAAGCTCTATCTGCCCTAAGCAACAACAAGGATATTGTGATTAAGCCCGCGGACAAGGGCGGAGCGATTGTGGTACAGGATGTGGCTAAATACAAGCTGGAAATCATTGGGCAATTACAGGATGGAGTGAGTTACACCAAATTGAGGTCGAATCCTACTACAGAAATGGCCTCTGAGATCCTTAGCCTCACTAAAGGAGGTCTGGAACTGGGCTTCCTTAGTAAACTTGAGTATGAGTATCTCAATCAATCAGATCCACGGCTCCCCACCATTTATACACTGCCAAAGGTTCATAAGGATATGCGAAATCCACCTGGTAGACCCATTGTTTCAGGCTGTGGGTCTATGCTTGAACCACTATGTAGGTATATTGACTTCTTTTTGAAACCGATTGCTGAAAGAACTGAAACATACTTGAGGGATACGCTCCAAACCATTAATTTGATTGATCAGCTTCCTTTTGATCCAAATGATCAACTTTTGGTGACATGCGACATTGTATCGCTATACACTAGCATTCCCCAACAATCAGCACTTGAAGTGGTGAGGCATGCTCTGAATCAACGACCAGCTCCCATGGCAGTGCCCACGGATTTCATCATTGGATTACTATCTATAGCTATGATGAGGAATTTCTTCTTTTTCCAGGGAAGTTACTATCTACAGACAAAGGGTGTGGCAATGGGGGCTTCCTTCGCACCTGATTTGGCTATAATTTTCATGGACTATTTTGAACAAGCATTTATCTTCAATTTGAATAATCCATATCGTGAGAAGGTAACGTTGTGGAGAAGGTACATTGATGATGTGCTGATGATATGGACAGGCACGAGCGAAGATCTGGGCTTTTTCCATGCTTGGCTGAATCAGAGGGATAAAGACATTCAATTTACTATGCAATCCAGTCCCAATAGGATAGATTTCCTTGATATCACCATCTGTAATGAGGATGACAAGCTATATACAACATTGTATCGTAAACCTGTTGAACGGAATTCACTTCTAAGATATAATAGCCATCACCCGCGTGGCCTAAGGGATAATCTACCAGTAGGGCAGTTCTTAAGGATTCGCAGAAACTGCTCCAAGAAAGAGGACTATATGGCGGAGTCGGATGACTTAAGGGATCGACTTCTCGAAAGGGGCTATCCCAGTAGATTGATAAAAAGAGCACAGAAAAGAGCCTGGTATAGCCCTCGAGATGCTTTGCTTGCAGTGCAGGATCGGGATGATAACACACTACAAAGGATGATTTGTGTTACTACATTTTGTACTCAGAGTAATGCCATCAAGAAGATCATTAATCGACACTGGGGACTAGTGTCTGATGACATTGAACAACCCAATTTACCAATGCATTCTTTCAAGAAAGCTAAAAGCATCAAAGATTATGTGGTTCGCTCTTTCCTGGCAAGCCCAATGTCGCCCTCCATTCAATCCTTGTGGAATTTACCTGTAACAGTGGGACATTTCAAATGTGGCCAATGTAAGGCGTGTCAGACCACTATTCAAACGAAAAGGTTCATGTACAAGCACCATACAATAATTTTGGAGTCATTTACTAATTGCAATACCAGTGATGTAATTTATGGCATTATCTGTCCCTGTGGGCTTGTTTATGTGGGACAGACCCAACAAAAAATTAAAGCCCGCATACTGCAACACTGCAGTAGAATAAGATGTGATGTACAGGGGGCACCTTTAGTTGAACATTTCAAGAGTGCTGCACATACACCAGAGGACCTTAAATGGCTTGTGTTGGAGAAAGTCACCTTGGGGCCTAGAGGTGGTAACATTGGCCCGATCCTTAATTTAAGGGAATTTAAATGGATGACACGTCTTGACTCGATACAGAATGGATTGAACGAAGTGGAGTCCAGCCATGCCCAGCTAGCATGTCTCTAAATAGGAGCTTGGGTGTATCTTCTATACAATTCTGAACCATGGGCATCTTCATTGGGGCTGTTTTCTTGAATTTTCATTCTCTTTGTTCAGCCATGTTGTGTAGCTCCATGATCCGATATGCCGTTACTCTTTTGATGTATCTAATCTTGATGATTATAGTATGTGGTGCTAGCTGTAGCATATTAAGGTGTATACGTTACTCATGGATATTTAGCAATTTTTGATTTGTCGTTTGCATTAACATTTAGTAAACACATTATGTTAGAATAATATGTTTATAATATCCTTCTTTGCCTGGAGGTTTTTGTGATAAACTGTCCTTTACTCTAGTTTTGAACAATGTAAATTAATCGTGGATGATGTGAACTATTTTTCAACTGGTCTAATATGTGTGAGAACATGCTGTCATATCTTTTATCCATCATGTTATCCTTGTAATGAATGGCAAATTGCCATAATAATGAGAAGGTCTGTTTCAAGAATTATTTATGGAGGTAGCACTAAATAGGGTATGGTTTAGGGGCTTATATTTGATTCCCCCTTTTCTTTAATAATCTATTCTTTGAGTGGCGCCCTTATTTTTGGGTTACCATTATTGATGATTATATACCTTATTTGGAGCTTTCGACTATCTACCATTTTTTAACACTAGAACAGTCTGTATTGGTTCCTTAATACTCTCCCCCTTTTTATAACATACTCTAGTTTAACTGACTGTTTATTTTATTTATTTTTAAGATATTCTATTAATCTTGTTAAAAGCTCGATTCAGGGCAAGTCTATTGTTGCTTTCCATTGCAACCCGGATGGACGTGGATGTGGCTGTGTCAGCATCCAGCTGCTGCCACCGGCACGTCTTACTCGTGGGTTTTCTCACGTACGAGGCAGTATATAAACTGCTGAGCACTCGTTCCCCCTTCTTCCATCCTTCCAGCTGTAGATTCAGTCGGGCGTCGAGCGGTAAGCCTTCTCCGCTCGTTACAATGTTATTAATTCTGTGACTCTTATGAGCGCATTCGCCTTTCTGTTTCTTTGGTTGAAACATTATCTCCTTTGATCCTAGACGCTGGCGCGCTGGGCTGGAGGGTCGGTATCGCATAGGATAGTGGTGAGTGGATCAATATTCTAGTGGTTTGGAGCTGTTGAGTCTCTAAGCAAGGGTTTTTGTGATTTATACCTTATCTCCCGCCCTTTCTTTGTTTTCTCCTCCAGATTCCAAGCCCTCTGATATACCGCATTTATTGTGGCACTGGCAGGTAATCATTGCTATAGCTGTGGGGTCAGGTGGTGGACAGATTTTAATTCAAAGGTCCTGGTTAGGTTTAGATACAGTTTTTGTTTTTTCTCATTTTTAGGATTGAATCATTTAACGGATTAACATGGGTTGGATCGCTTAATAAAATTAAATGCGATATCGGACTAATAAAATGAGCGTAAGTTCAATTCTACGCTGTTTACTATTTTTGACTGAGGTTTTATTTCTGATTCAAACACGGGCCCGATGCTCATGTTATTTGGGCGGGCCATTGTTAAACTACACCTTACTTTTGCAGGTGCAGTTAATCTGCTCTCGTGACTTTGGAGCTTCATGCCCAACTTGTTATCAAGACCGGCCTGTGTATTAAGGCTTTCCATGGTAAATATAGGGATTTTTGGCCCATATTGGATTTTTAATGTCTTCTATCACTTTCTATGAGGTTAATGCCATTATTATACTTATTCGTAGGTGCCCACTTCCCTCTTCCTGTCCTGAGGAAGACCCCATCGTAAGGTGCTAATGAACCTACAGATCTTCGGGGTCGAAACGTCGACACTACTTGTTTAGGGCTAGCATATTAAACAACAGTGATTGTGTTACTGTGTTTTTTGCTCTATATGCATGGCGAAATGATTGATGTAGGAATTTGGCGATTTTGAGCAAAAATAAGGAATAACTGTTTTGTACTGTTCAATAATGAATATGTTCTTTATACATTAACCCTATCCCTTTTTTATCACATTATTTTCACCTTATTCACCCTTCACTTCTCCCTTTCTTTGGGCACTTGCTTATCAATGTGAATATATGTTATGATGCATATACAAAGTAAGGTGACAGTGTGATTAAATAACATTGTTCCTTTTCACTCGTGTATTTTGTGGTTTATATGATTGTTGGCAAATATTTATTTAAACTGTTTTTATGTTGAAGTATTGTATATTGGGATCATTTCCTACTGTACCGTTTACTACCCAGATCCCAGTATCGGTGGGTTAACCCTTTTTGTAATGTCTTCTGAGCAGGTGCATGCCTGCGAGGTTTATTAGTGATTGAATCACTTACTGTCCAAAATGGTAGAGAGCGGAACTTTATCATATACAGAGGAGTATATTGCCCAACTGTTACAGGACCCTAATAATCAATTTCTGTCTTCCACTACCCCTACGATTGATTTTACTTTAAATGATAAGGTTGCTCGTTTGGAGCGTCTTGAGAAAAAATTGATACGGACTCGCCTACATGGGCATTTGTTGACTAAATATCTTCAATCTAATATTATTCCTACTGGATTGCAGGTTAGGAACGAACCTGCAATTTTTGTTGATATCCCTAAATTTAAGGAAGGATTTAGTTTTGTTGCTAATAATTGCTCCCGGCATTGGATGGTGCTGGGTGTTGAGATAGCGGCGGAACAGATCCAGGTTCTTATGCGTGAAATCACTGCCTTGAAATCTGAGATTGCAGGTGATTCCACACTCACCAATGCTAAGGAGGCTTTGGAGAATCTGGGGAAAACATTAAAGGATTTTGAGACTACCACCCAGAATAAGAAATTGGATAAGTTATCTAAAGATATACGCTATTACGATAAGAAGAACACATATCCATACCTTCAAGAGGATTTCTACAAACAGGATAATCAGGGACGCTTTACAGGCCGAGGCAGGGGAGGTTACCGTGGACGTAGGAATTATACTACCTTCTCGGAATCATCCTATAGCACGGATAGTGAGAACGAACAGGCAGGCCCCAGTACCAATTACAGTTATCAGGAAAATTGGCACCAACCACAAGGACCTTTTCCTTTTTTAGGAGAGGGACAATGGAGACCACCCAGGGGCCGAGGTGGCTTCTGGCCGAGGGGACCACCACGGGGCCAGCAACAAGCCAATGCGACCTGGGAGAGAGGTCGCGGGGGAACCCAGAAGCAGGTTCGTTTTCCGCAAGAGAATCATGGCGAAATATCGACACGACGCAAAGTTTACAGGTGGTGAGCAGGCATCAGAGTCCGGTAGTGAATATCTCCTCCTATGTTTTGAAGGAAGAAGAAGAAAGGATTCTGAGTAAGGGTTTGTCCTTTGTACCTACAGCACATCCTAATCATCTGACATTGAAAATAGAATTACTCAGATTTTTTCGGAAAGTTCGTCTGAGGTATTTTTTCAAGAATTCTGCAACCTCCTCCGTCAAATCCGTGACAGGACTTCGAGTTCCCTCTACTTTCGTTCCCCCGACCAACGCCATGAGTAATCGAATTCTGGCTTATGAAGACATTGTACTTAGGGACATATCTAAACTTTTGGAGTCACACAAACATTCCAATGTGAATGTGACCCGCAGTGAGAGAGAAGCTCTATCTGCCCTAAGCAACAACAAGGATATTGTGATTAAGCCCGCGGACAAGGGCGGAGCGATTGTGGTACAGGATGTGGCTAAATACAAGCTGGAAATCATTGGGCAATTACAGGATGGAGTGAGTTACACCAAATTGAGGTCGAATCCTACTACAGAAATGGCCTCTGAGATCCTTAGCCTCACTAAAGGAGGTCTGGAACTGGGCTTCCTTAGTAAACTTGAGTATGAGTATCTCAATCAATCAGATCCACGGCTCCCCACCATTTATACACTGCCAAAGGTTCATAAGGATATGCGAAATCCACCTGGTAGACCCATTGTTTCAGGCTGTGGGTCTATGCTTGAACCACTATGTAGGTATATTGACTTCTTTTGAAACCGATTGCTGAAAGAACTGAAACATACTTGAGGGATACGCTCCAAACCATTAATTTGATTGATCAGCTTCCTTTTGATCCAAATGATCAACTTTTGGTGACATGCGACATTGTATCGCTATACACTAGCATTCCCCAACAATCAGCACTTGAAGTGGTGAGGCATGCTCTGAATCAACGACCAGCTCCCATGGCAGTGCCCACGGATTTCATCATTGGATTACTATCTATAGCTATGATGAGGAATTTCTTCTTTTTCCAGGGAAGTTACTATCTACAGACAAAGGGTGTGGCAATGGGGGCTTCTTTCGCACCTGATTTGGCTATAATTTTCATGGACTATTTTGAACAAGCATTTATCTTCAATTTGAATAATCCATATCGTGAGAAGGTAACGTTGTGGAGAAGGTACATTGATGATGTGCTGATGATATGGACAGGCACGAGCGAAGATCTGGGCTTTTTCCATGCTTGGCTGAATCAGAGGGATAAAGACATTCAATTTACTATGCAATCCAGTCCCAATAGGATAGATTTCCTTGATATCACCATCTGTAATGAGGATGACAAGCTATATACAACATTGTATCGTAAACCTGTTGAACGGAATTCACTTCTAAGATATAATAGCCATCACCCGCGTGGCCTAAGGGATAATCTACCAGTAGGGCAGTTCTTAAGGATTCGCAGAAACTGCTCCAAGAAAGAGGACTATATGGCGGAGTCGGATGACTTAAGGGATCGACTTCTCGAAAGGGGCTATCCCAGTAGATTGATAAAAAGAGCACAGAAAAGAGCCTGGTATAGCCCTCGAGATGCTTTGCTTGCAGTGCAGGATCGGGATGATAACACACTACAAAGGATGATTTGTGTTACTACATTTTGTACTCAGAGTAATGCCATCAAGAAGATCATTAATCGACACTGGGGACTAGTGTCTGATGACATTGAACAACCCAATTTACCAATGCATTCTTTCAAGAAAGCTAAAAGCATCAAAGATTATGTGGTTCGCTCTTTCCTGGCAAGCCCAATGTCGCCCTCCATTCAATCCTTGTGGAATTTACCTGTAACAGTGGGACATTTCAAATGTGGCCAATGTAAGGCGTGTCAGACCACTATTCAAACGAAAAGGTTCATGTACAAGCACCATACAATAATTTTGGAGTCATTTACTAATTGCAATACCAGTGATGTAATTTATGGCATTATCTGTCCCTGTGGGCTTGTTTATGTGGGACAGACCCAACAAAAAATTAAAGCCCGCATACTGCAACACTGCAGTAGAATAAGATGTGATGTACAGGGGGCACCTTTAGTTGAACATTTCAAGAGTGCTGCACATACACCAGAGGACCTTAAATGGCTTGTGTTGGAGAAAGTCACCTTGGGGCCTAGAGGTGGTAACATTGGCCCGATCCTTAATTTAAGGGAATTTAAATGGATGACACGTCTTGACTCGATACAGAATGGATTGAACGAAGTGGAGTCCAGCCATGCCCAGCTAGCATGTCTCTAAATAGGAGCTTGGGTGTATCTTCTATACAATTCTGAACCATGGGCATCTTCATTGGGGCTGTTTTCTTGAATTTTCATTCTCTTTGTTCAGCCATGTTGTGTAGCTCCATGATCCGATATGCCGTTACTCTTTTGATGTATCTAATCTTGATGATTATAGTATGTGGTGCTAGCTGTAGCATATTAAGGTGTATACGTTACTCATGGATATTTAGCAATTTTTGATTTGTCGTTTGCATTAACATTTAGTAAACACATTATGTTAGAATAATATGTTTATAATATCCTTCTTTGCCTGGAGGTTTTTGTGATAAACTGTCCTTTACTCTAGTTTTGAACAATGTAAATTAATCGTGGATGATGTGAACTATTTTTCAACTGGTCTAATATGTGTGAGAACATGCTGTCATATCTTTTATCCATCATGTTATCCTTGTAATGAATGGCAAATTGCCATAATAATGAGAAGGTCTGTTTCAAGAATTATTTATGGAGGTAGCACTAAATAGGGTATGGTTTAGGGGCTTATATTTGATTCCCCCTTTTCTTTAATAATCTATTCTTTGAGTGGCGCCCTTATTTTTGGGTTACCATTATTGATGATTATATACCTTATTTGGAGCTTTCGACTATCTACCATTTTTTAACACTAGAACAGTCTGTATTGGTTCCTTAATACTCTCCCCTTTTTATAACATACTCTAGTTTAACTGACTGTTTATTTTATTTATTTTTAAGATATTCTATTAATCTTGTTAAAAGCTCGATTCAGGGCAAGTCTATTGTTGCTTTCCATTGCAACCCGGATGGACGTGGATGTGGCTGTGTCAGCATCCAGCTGCTGCCACCGGCACGTCTTACTCGTGGGTTTTCTCACGTACGAGGCAGTATATAAACTGCTGAGCACTCGTTCCCCCTTCTTCCATCCTTCCAGCTGTAGATTCAGTCGGGCGTCGAGCGGTAAGCCTTCTCCGCTCGTTACAATGTTATTAATTCTGTGACTCTTATGAGCGCATTCGCCTTTCTGTTTCTTTGGTTGAAACATTATCTCCTTTGATCCTAGACGCTGGCGCGCTGGGCTGGAGGGTCGGTATCGCATAGGATAGTGGTGAGTGGATCAATATTCTAGTGGTTTGGAGCTGTTGAGTCTCTAAGCAAGGGTTTTTGTGATTTATACCTTATCTCCCGCCCTTTCTTTGTTTTCTCCTCCAGATTCCAAGCCCTCTGATATACCGCATTTATTGTGGCACTGGCAGGTAATCATTGCTATAGCTGTGGGGTCAGGTGGTGGACAGATTTTAATTCAAAGGTCCTGGTTAGGTTTAGATACAGTTTTTGTTTTTTCTCATTTTTAGGATTGAATCATTTAACGGATTAACATGGGTTGGATCGCTTAATAAAATTAAATGCGATATCGGACTAATAAAATGAGCGTAAGTTCAATTCTACGCTGTTTACTATTTTTGACTGAGGTTTTATTTCTGATTCAAACACGGGCCCGATGCTCATGTTATTTGGGCGGGCCATTGTTAAACTACACCTTACTTTTGCAGGTGCAGTTAATCTGCTCTCGTGACTTTGGAGCTTCATGCCCAACTTGTTATCAAGACCGGCCTGTGTATTAAGGCTTTCCATGGTAAATATAGGGATTTTTGGCCCATATTGGATTTTTAATGTCTTCTATCACTTTCTATGAGGTTAATGCCATTATTATACTTATTCGTAGGTGCCCACTTCCCTCTTCCTGTCCTGAGGAAGACCCCATCGTAAGGTGCTAATGAACCTACAGATCTTCGGGGTCGAAACGTCGACACTACTTGTTTAGGGCTAGCATATTAAACAACAGTGATTGTGTTACTGTGTTTTTTGCTCTATATGCATGGCGAAATGATTGATGTAGGAATCTGGCGATTTTGAGCAAAAATAAGGAATAACTGTTTTGTACTGTTCAAAAATGAATATGTTCTTTATACATTAACCCTATCCCTTTTTTATCACATTATTTTCACCTTATTCACCCTTCACTTCTCCCTTTCTTTGGGCACTTGCTTATCAATGTGAATATATGTTATGATGCATATACAAAGTAAGGTGACAGTGTGATTAAATAACATTGTTCCTTTTCACTCGTGTATTTTGTGGTTTATATGATTGTTGGCAAATATTTATTTAAACTGTTTTTATGTTGAAGTATTGTATATTGGGATCATTTCCTACTGTACCGTTTACTACCCAGATCCCAGTATCGGTGGGTTAACCCTTTTTGTAATGCCTTGTACATAAGGCCCCCTTTCACGCTATGGTTAGCGTGAAAGGGGTGGACAGTGGGTGTTGCGTGGGCGTTCCACCACAACACCCATTGTATTTGACGCTGACCCCTATATACAAGGGTGGCGTACATAGGAGGCAGCGCCAAAATTAAGACCAGGTATAAACTGGTCTTAAGATGGCGAAACGAGGAGAAATGCATTATTTCTCCTCGTTTTTGCTTTTTCCATGTGTGCTAAAAAGCAAAATGCCATGGTTTGTTTATGTACAGGAAGGTGTCCCTTCCTGTACATAAACAAACTTTAAAAAAATGCCATTTTGTCACTTTCATGTGTGCTGCATGAAGCAGCACACATGAAAGTGACAGAGTGGCATTTCTAGGATTGTTTATGTGCAGGAAGGGACACCTTCCTACACATAACCAATCCTCCCCTTCACACAGGCATCCTTGCACGATGGTGCAAGGGTGCCTGCGTTGGCGCTAAGTTGCTAAACTTAGCGCCATCGCAGGGGGAAACGCAAGGCTGCACCTCATTCTTGTAAATATGGTGCAGTCCTGCGTTTCATAAGTGGAAGAGAGAGGCGTTAAGCCAGGACGGCTAACGACACGCTCCTCCACTTCATTGTACATATTCCCTTAAGTTTCTTTTTAATATCCTCACGGACAATCTATGGTTAGCGGTGGTTCCGTACAGTGCTCTGGGCTCTGTCCTCGATGCTCCGTACTTGGTACTTCTGCCTTTAGGATTGTTTTGCCCATAGATTGTGCTTACCCGCTAATACTGTGCTGTTGGCACGGGTTACGCTTGCATCAATGGTGCCTTTTGTTATTGATTGCTTTTGTGCACATACAGTCCTGTGTTACATTGTACTTGCACCGACTGCTCCATTATTCGCATCTGCCCATTCCACACAGTGCTACATCATGGCGGATACCTCTTCATTTGCTGTTTCTGTACCGTATTGTTTGTATAAAAACGACCAGTTGAAACTGTTGTAAACATTGTAAGCACATGCGCCTGGGAGAAGCAATAGCAAGCAGCAGAGCCTTGCATCTGGGACCGGAAGTCCGAAGAATGGCCCCCTGGGCCCAATGGAGGTCATCTGGAGGTCACTGCAGGTGGTGGAGTGGACTCCAGACTGAGGGTCACTGCAAGGGATGGTGAGGAGGACTCCAGACCCCTGGTTTGGGGGGTGGGTGGGGTCACTGCAAGTGATGGTGTGGACTCCAGACTCCTGGCTGGGGGGTCACTGCAAGTGATGGTGAGGACTCCAGACTCCTGGCTGGGGGGTCACTGCAAGTGATGGTGTGGACTCCAGACCCCTGGTTTGGGGGGTGGGTGGGGTCACTGAAAGTGATGGTGTGGACTCCAGACTCCTGGCTGGGGCGGGGTCACTGCAAGTGATGGTGTGGACTCCAGACTCCGGGCTGGGGGGTCACTGCAAGTGATGGTGTGGACTCCAGACTCCTGGCTGGGGGGTCACTGCAAGTGATGGTGTGGACTCCAGACTCCTGGCTGGGGGTCACTGCAAGTGATGGTGTGGACTCCAGACTCCTGGCTGGGGGTCACTGCAAGTGATGGTGAGGACTCCAGACTCCTGGCTGGGGGTCACTGCAAGTGATGGTGTGGACTCCAGACTCCTGGCTGGGGGTCACTGCAAGTGATGGTGAGGACTCCAGACTCCTGGCTGGGGCGGGGTCACTGCAAGTGATGGTGTGGACTCCAGACTCCTGGCTGGGGCGGGGTCACTGCAAGTGATGGTGTGGACTCTAGACTCCTGGCTGGGGGGTCACTGCAAGTGATGGTGTGGACTCCAGACTCCTGGCTGGGGCGGGGTCACTGCAAGTGATGGTGTGGACTCCAGACTCCTGGCTGGGGCGGGGTCACTGCAAGTGATGGTGTGGACTCCAGACTCCTGGCTGGGGGGTCACTGCAAGTGATGGTGTGGACTCCAGACTCCTGGCTGGGGGGTCACTGCAAGTGATGGTGAGGACTCCAGACTCCTGGCTGGGGGGTCACTGCAAGTGATGGTGAGGACTCCAGACTCCTGGCTGGGGAGTCACTGCAAGTGATGGTGTGGACTCCAGACTCCTGGCTGTGGGGTCACTGCAAGTGATGGTGTGGACTCCAGACTCCTGGCTGGGGAGTCACTGCAAGTGATGGTGAGGACTCCAGACTCCTGGCTGGGGGGTCACTGCAAGTGATGGTGAGGACTCCAGACTCCTGGCTGGGGGGTCACTGCAAGTGATGGTGTGGACTCCAGACTCCTGGCTGGGGGGTCACTGCAAGTGATGGTGTGGACTCCAGACTCCTGGCTGGGGGGTCACTGCAAGTGATGGTGTGGACTCCAGACTCCTGGCTGGGGGGTCACTGCAAGTGATGGTGTGGACTCCAGACTCCTGGCTGGGGGGTCACTGAAAGTGATGGTGTGGACTCCAGACTCTTGGCTGGGGCGGGGTCACTGCAAGTGATGGTGTGGACTCCAGACTCTTGGCTGGGGGTCACTGCAAGTGATGGTGTGGACTCCAGACTCCTGGCTGGGGCGGGGTCACTGCAAGTGATGGTGTGGACTCAGACTCCTGGCTCGGGGGTCACTGCAAGTGATGGTGTGGACTCCAGACTCCTGGCTGGGGCGGGGTCACTGCAAGTGATGGTGTGGACTCCAGACTCCTGGCTGGGGCGGGGTCACTGCAAGTGATGGTGTGGACTCAAGACTCCTGGCTGGGGCGGGGTCACTGCAAGTGATAGTGTGGACTCCAGACTCCTGGCTGGGGCGGGGTCACTGCAAGTGATGGTGTGGACTCCAGACTCCTGGCTGGGGGGTCACTGCAAGTGATGGTGTGGACTCCAGACTCCTGGCTGGGGCGGGGTCACTGCAAGTGATGGTGTGGACTCTAGACTCCTGGCTGGGGGGTCACTGCAAGTGATGGTGTGGACTCCAGACTCCTGGCTGGGGCGGGGTCACTGCAAGTGATGGTGTGGACTCCAGACTCCTGGCGGGGGCGGGGTCACTGCAAGTGATGGTGTGGACTCCAGACTCCTGGCTGGGGCGGGGTCACTGCAAGTGATGAAGTGGACTCCAGACTCCTGGCTGGGGGGTCACTGCAAGTGATGGTGTGGACTCCAGACTCCTGGCTGGGGCGGGGTCACTGCAAGTGATGGTGTGGACTATTGACTCCTGGCTGGGGGTCACTGCAAGTGATGGTGTGGACTCCAGCCTCCTGGCTGAGGGGTCACTGCAAGTGATGGTGTGGACTCCAGACTCCTGGCTGGGGCGGGGTCACTGCAAGTGATGATGTGGACTCCAGACTCCTGGCTGGGGCAGGGTCACTGCAAGTGATGGTGTGGACTCCAGACTCCTGGCTGGGGCAGGGTCACTGCAAGTGATGGTGTGGACTCCAGACTCCTGGCTGGGGCGGGGTCACTGCAAGTGATGGTGTGGACTCCAGACTCCTGGCTGGGGGTCACTGCAAGTGATGGTGTGGACTCCAGACTCCTGGCTGGGGTGGGGTCACTGCAAGTGATGGTGTGGAGTCTAGACTTCTCCTGGCTCGGGGTCCCTGCAAGTGATGGTGTGGACTCCAGATTCCTGCCTGAGTGGTCACTGCAAGTGATGGTGAGGACCCCAGACTCCTCCTGGCTCGGGGTCTCTGCAAATGAGGGTGTGGACTCCAGACTCCTCCTGGCTCGGGGTCACTGCAAGTGATGGTGTGGACTCCAGACTCCTGGCTAGGGGGGTCACTGCAAGTGATGGTGTGGACTCCAGACTCCTGGCACAGGGGGGTCACTGCAAGCGATGGTGTGGACTCCAGACTCCTGGCTGGGGCAGGGTCACTGCAAGTGATGGTGTGGACTATTGACTCCTGGCTGGGGGGTCACTGCAAGTGCTGGCGTGGACTCTAGATTCCTGGCTGAGGGGTTTCTGCAAGTGAGGGTGTGGACTCCAGACTCCTCCTGACTCGGGGTCCCTGCAAGTAAGGGTGTGGACTCCAGACTCCTGGCTGGGGGTCCATGTGTATCCGCTCTGATTACCTCCTTTCCTTAGGCGAGCCACCGGTGTGGGGCCTTTCCCCCAGTCCCGGGAGCAGTCAACAATTTCCGGCCAGTTCTCTGGTGGGTAAGTGTTGTTCACCGATGGTGTCCCAGGTTAATGAGTCCTGTGGCGCTGGTCACTGGCTGCAAGCATTCCAAGGCGTTCTTGAACTCTCCAAAGTGTAGAGAGTGTGAGGGGCCAGGGGTCACTTAGCAAGTGACCGATCCAGCCCCCCTGTGTGCTCCTGGCTGTCTGTGGGCTGAACAAAAGCTTCAGCCCAGAAAGACAAGTGTGAAACACACCCAGAAATGCAGGCCTCAAGGATGGTTCAAGTGTTCAGAGGCCCAGCACACTACTCACACGAGTGTTGTGTGCGGGACATCATTCCACTAACACATACTCATGCAGAGCACACGTAACCACTACCGCTGAGTCCACTCCAGGAGTGATGCAGCCTGCAGAGGTGTGTCCAGGAGGGCTGGAGTCACCATTTCCAGGAGTCCTGCTATGTAACTTTGGAACTCGCTGCCTTCATCTTACAGTATGACTAAAGAAGAAATTAAATTCAGGAAACTTCTTACAACACATCTCTTCGAATGATTCGCCCCATGTTCAGTCACTGATGGACGTGACTTTCAGCGCTGGGAGGCCCGTCGGGGAGCCATGCGCTTTACAAATCCATAGCATAGCAGATCCTTCTCCCACCTCGCCGCCAAGACCTGGAACACCCTCCCCACCAACCTCCGACAGACCCAAGACCTACTGGCCTTCAGAAGACTCCTCAAGACCTGGCTCTTCGATCAGTAGCAGCACCACCCCCCTCTTCCTCCAGCGCCTTGAGACCCTCGCGGGTATGTAGTGCGCTTTACAAATCCATAGCATAGCATAATGTATTTTTCTGAAGCATGCGTACCCCAAAGGTTTCATGGTACTAAGAAGAGACTGAAGGCAGCAAGAGAACAGCCACAGAAGCCTTGCTGCGCCCTCGTGTCGTGTTTTGTTCCATTGTTGGTGGTACCTGCCTTCAACATTGGGTTTTTTTTTTAACTTCATTGATTGTACTCATCCCAAACCTTGCATTTTTGGCATTATAGACCCATAGTGCCTTTTGTTACATTGACTGTGCCCGTTTGGTCTTATGTTTCACTGGTTGTACCTGCTCAATACCTTCTGTTTTTTATATTACTTGCATTTAATCTTCCCACATTGTGACTCGCCCTTGTGTTACTAATGCCCACTCATTGAGTTAACCACACACTGCCCTGCCCTGATGCGGTCTCATCTGAGTGGCTTCAGAGGGAAGCTGCCTCACTGCTCTGGGAGGCTCATTGGCCACGCCCCCTGTTCAGAGGGCTTACGTCACGTGACCTCATATGCTAATGATTCTGTTCATCCTTTACCTGCTGTCCTTTTCTAGGGCAGGGGCATGCAATGTTGGCCCACGACGTCTGACCCCATGCCAGGTTTCAGGGTACCCACTCACATTTAATGAGCTCGAGTTTAGATTCATTATATGAAAATGCGTCTCATGAGGACATTATGTACATTGAAGCAAGGGATCGGATGCGCAGACATCACTACATCCTCTAATGCCTTCCACAGCATCTTCCAATTAGTCAGACTCACAGCTGGTTGTCATGACCACACAAGTCACGTGACGCCATGCCAATAGCAGACTTTGAGCTATTTGTCTGCCAATAACAATAACTCACACTATGCATTCCATGTATGGAACCCATGCCTGGCTTAAGTGGGAGTAGTTTCTATGGGGTGCACTAAGACGCAGATTTATATGTCTGTCGTTTGGGGGTTAAATAATCATGGGAAATATACCATTATTTCTCTCAATTATTGCTCGGCCTTTAAACTTCATTGTAGCCAATATTTACCAACTACATCACTTTATGCCCCGAGAACCTTCTATCAGGGCTCAACAAATCTGATTGTTAGACATCTTTGAGAGAAGTATGTGTCACGGTGAGAAGTTTATAAATAAAGTGATGGGGCATTATTTCTACATTTTGCTGACATAAATTAGGAAAAAATAAAATAACACCAAGTATAATGAAAAACGTAAAAAAAACGCATTGGCAAAACCAATACGCCTGGCTTGCATTTTGAGTTCTGATTAATACATTTAAAAAGCTGCATGAGTAAAACAAAATAAAAAAAATACAAACCCGGAAGCTTTCTGTATACAGTACATTTATGAGATAAAGAATGCATGCGCTGGTTCACAGTACTTTTGAGATCTGAAATAGTTCTTGTTGCCGTTCAATGCAAGAGCTTCATAAGAGAGAGAAGGATACACCAAACAACCAATAGCATGAGGTGAAAGGGAAATATAACTCTGGGTGGAGCCAATGCCCTCCATATGTATCCTTTTAAGAATTTGTAACAATGTGTATAGCAGACAGTTGCTCTGTCAAGCCAGGCCTAAAAATACAATGACTGCTGAGGTTTGCATTACACAGATTGCATCACTGCCAGAGGAGTGCTGGGCTGAAATATCTAGATTATATTGGTAAAGGTGGAGGAATGTTGCATAATTTCCAGATGACTGGTGCTGCAGCACTCGTGCTAGTATATTTTTACTCCAATATTTCAGGATTAATTAGCCTGCACTGCTGCAGCTGTGCACCAAGGTTAATATGACCTGTCACATACAAAAGAATCATTTTCACCAACTGACTTGTGCAAAAACATTTTACACCAGTGCCTGAGTCTAAATGTAAGTGTGCCTTACAGCAGGAAACCTAGTCTTCCCCACACATACACACACATACACACACGCACACACACACACACATCCCTTTCCTCGCCATAACATTGAGATTACATAGGTATAATTACACATACTCACTCTAGGCCATGATCTTGTTGTGACAACTACACTTTTGTGAACTGTCATGAAACAAATGTTCTCCAGAGACAGAGAATTATTGTGATTACTGACACTGGTGCCCCAGGGGCTCTCACTTCATACATCAGCCCTGATCCTACAACCACAGAAGAACACATGACATGTTACTCACCCTATGGTCTACTGCTTGAATAAGAAATTAAAAATCCACCCAACAGTCCATCCCCTTGTCTCCCCGCAGATTTCCAGACGTCTACAGTGGCCTACACGCATAGGCCCGGAAGAGCAGAACTAGAGTTACATCCCTATGACAGGGGTGAAGCACACACAAGGAAGACGTGCTGCCTGTCACTAAGAGATTTAAACTCCCTGTGGCACGAAAACATTTAGAATAGACACAACTGCAACCTGTCAGAGGCAGCCTGGAGAATAAAGGCTGGGGAGAAGGAGTTTGACACATTCACTTCCCAGTGTGAAAAGTCAGGGTCTGATATAGTTTCGGGTTCTTTGCTGAATGCGTGTTTCGCCCTTCTGCACTTTTTCAAGGCTCTGCTTGCAAGGATGAATACGTGATTCTCTCGTAGCTCTGGTGCTATGAAACCACTGTCCTACTTTCCCTTTTGTTACTTCTTTGTCCTCCATTCCCCTTCACACCCTCTGAATGGAGGGAAGCACAAAGTTACTGTCAGTGTGAGTCCAGAGGGAGGTTTCAGTGTATGATTCCAACAGGACGTGCAAAGCAAGAACTGGGTCTGCCCTGTTCTTTTCGGTGGTTAGACCTGGTGTGCTTGCTTGACTGGGAAGTGTTAATCCCAGAGGGTGTGAAGCAGGGGGGTCACTGTCTCCTCTGTTGTCGTGTAGTCGTGAGACACAGTGAACAAAGGGCAACAGGGTAGCCTACATTGAATATAATATGTGCAATGTTTAACAGGAGGACAAGTACAACAGCCATTGTCACCAAGTTTGCCTTCCTTCTTGGCCACAATGGAAAAACCTCAAGTTTCTAGAGGAAGTTTTAAATCTGCAGGAGAGCCCACCGGTGTAGTCTCCTCCACCAGCTCTGAATCAGGGCCTTAGAAGGAATGAGCATTTTGTTCAGGGCAGCCCCACCAAGCCTCACTGCTTCCTGCCTACAAGCACCTGATGTGCCACACACCGGGGAACACCAGCTGGGGCAGGAAGTCCTGGGAGGAGACAATGAAGGGAGAGGGATGGCCAGAAGAGAGAAGAATGATCACAAAGTGGGAATCATGAGATGGAAAGATCTTGGAATAAAAAAGAGACAAGACATGAAAACACAAAGAAAATATGAGGGGGGAGATAAGGAAACAAATGGCAGATGAGAGACAGTGGAAAAGAGGAAGAAGGTGGGTAGAATACTAGTGGAAGTAACAAGGGCAGAAATGGAAGTAAGAATGGAAGAGGAAGAAAAATAAAGGGAAGAGCAAAATAGACATAACACAGATGAAAGGAGAAGAAAGGCAGACCAGGAAAACAGAAGGATAAGAAGTAGAAGTTGGAGAAAGAAAGAAGAGATAGGATGAGAGGAGATGGAGAAAAGACGGGCAAACATAGGGAATATCAAGAAAAGAAGCGAGTAACAGTGAGTGAAAAACCAGACAGAGGAAATGTAGAGGAAAGATGAAGTTAGAGGAAGAGAGAGAGAGAGGAAAGACAAAGTAGTAAAGGAGAGAGCGAAGTGAATAAAAGAAAGAGGGAACCCAAAAAAGGAAAGCAGAGGAACAGACATGAAAAGCAGAGGAAAGAGAAAATGGATGGAATCAAAGTTGAGTGTGGAGTAAACATAGATACAAGAGAGTGGAGGTAGAAGGAGAGTAAAAAGCAAATAGAGGAAAGCAAAGACGAACGATTACAGGAAGTGGAATGGAAAAAGATGCTAAAGATTGAATGGAAATTTAGTTAAGTAAACGGGAAAGCCATGAAAGGAAAAGAACAAAGAAACAAAGTAAGTGGATGGAAGAAAGAACATGAAAGTACATGAAGCAAAACAAGTAAAATTACAGTAAAAGAAACTGGAGGAAAGAGATAAAGGGAAGAAAAGAGATGAAGGGAGTGACAAGGAAGGGAAGAAAGTAGGTGAAGAGGAGATGACAAATAATGATGGAACAAGAAGAAGCTTGAAGAAAGATTTGAAAAAGTGGGTGGAAAGAAACGTTGTGAAAGCACAGAGGAAAGTGTGAAAGGGGAGAGCACAAAGTGTAGGAAAGGAGATAATGATGGAAGAGAGAGGAAAGAGATTTGTGAAAACAGCATGCATAGTGCACTGAAGAGAATTCAAGAAAAGTAGTGGCAGTAGTAAGAGGGACAATCAAAAGCGGAGAGAATGCGTGCAAGAGGAGAGAAAATGCACAATGATGGAACGAGAATATAAGAAAAACGAGCAGAAGGGGAGAGAGGAAAGAAAATGGAGCACAAGATAGAAGAAATAACAAGAATGGGAGATGAAGCAAACAAGAGACGTGGAGCACAAAGAGTGGTGGAAGAAACAGAAACGCACAAATTGAGAGGAGAATAAAAGGCATGAGTGTAGAAAAAGGGGAATGAAGAAAACCATGGAGGACGAGGGGAGAGGTAGGGAAGAAAGCAGAGAGGAAGCAGAGCGCAGGAAGGGGAAAGAAAACGAGTATAGGGATGGAATGGAGAGCGAGTGTAGTGCACAGGTGGGGAATGTGATGAGGTGGGCTGAAAGAGGAGAAGAAAGAATGAATGGAGGAAAGGACTTGAAAGAGTGGAGAGAAAGGGGCAGAGAAAGCTAAGTCATTAAACAGGACGAAAGAGACGAATGGAGGAAATTTCTTAACAGAAGAAAGAAAACATTGAATAAGCGAATGTAGTAATTAGAGCATGTGTGGATACAGATGTAATTAAGAGTGATAAGGGAGGAGTGTGAAAGACGTGGGAGAAGCAGAAGGATGAAAACACAAGGAAGAGGAAGAGTCACAAGGAAAGTGAGGAAGAAGAGGGCGGGGAATTAGAAAATGGAAAGAAAGGGGTATAAAGGAAGAGAGAATGGGAAGCCTGGGGAGAAAAGTGAGGAGAGAGACTTGTGTTCTAAAGGGAGACTACGGACATATTTTGTCAGTGGAGGGGGTAGAGGAAGATAGGAAAAAAGAAAGCAGGGGACGAATCAAATAGGGCAAGATCAGATGATCAGCAAGGGGTGGGGGCTGAGAAGACAAAAAGATGCTGGATGGAGGGGAAAAAGGGGACCAGAGTAGAAAGGCCAAGTGGTGTTGATGAGTAGGAGGAAGGAGGTCCTGGATGACAAAGAGAGGAGGAGAAAGGTCAGAGCAGTAAAGGGGATGACGGATGAGAAGAAGGAAGGGGGTATCCAAGAAGGAATAGGAGGGAATAGTAAGTGAGAAAGAAAGAGAAGAGAAAGAGATACATGGAGAAGAAAGAAGAGTAGGCGATGAGAGGAGGTTAGAGAGGAAAGGAGAACGAAAGGATGTGTAAGATGGAGGAAAGAGATTAGAGAAGAAAGAAAAGAGGGTAATGAGTGAGGAGGAAGGAAAGCCACAGAAGACAGGAGCTGATGTGGGATGAACCAGAGAAAGGAGGGCAGAGAAGCCAGAAGAGGAGCCGATAATTGATGAACCAGAGAAAGGAAGTCAGAGGAGACAGAAGAGGAGCCAATGAATGATGGGGAGGGGAAAGGAAGTCAGAGGAGACAGAAGAGGAGCCAAGGAATGACGGGGAGGGGAAAGGAAGTCAGAGGAGACAGAAGAGGAGCCAAGGAATGACGGGGAGGGGAAAGGAAGTCAGAGGAGACAGAAGAGGAGCCGATGAATGACGGGGAGGGGAAAGGAAGTCAGAGGAGACAGAAGAGGAGCCAAGGAATGACGGGGAGGGGAAAGGAAGTCAGAGGAGACAGAAGAGGAGCCAAGGAATGACGGGGAGGGGAAAGGAAGTCAGAGGAGACAGAAGAGGAGCCAAGGAATGACGGGGAGGGGAAAGGAAGTCAGAGGAGACAGAAGAGGAGTCAAGGAATGACGGGGAGGGGAAAGGAAGTCAGAGGAGACAGAAGAGGAGCCAAGGAATGACGGGGAGGGGAAAGGAAGACAGAGGAGACAGAAGAGGAGCCAAGGAATGACGGGGAGGGGAAAGGAAGACAGAGGAGACAGAAGAGGAGCCAAGGAATGACGGGGAGGGGAAAGGAAGTCAGAGGAGACAGAAGAGGAGCCAAGGAATGACGGGGAGGGGAAAGGAAGTCAGAGGAGACAGAAGAGGAGCCAAGGAATGACGGGGAGGGGAAAGGAAGACAGCGAATAAAGCTGTTGAAGACGTCGTAGCTGAGGGGAAAGGAAGATAGAGCAGTAGGAAGAGAGGATTGGTACATACGTTGGAGAAAGGAATTCAGAGGAGAAAGATGTGTGTGAAGGGGAATGGAGGACAAAGAAGTAACAAAAGGGAAAGTAGGACAGTGGTTGGGGCTGGATGTAAGAAGTGAAGCTGTGAGAACAGAAAAGGAGATGACTGGATGGGAAGAGTGAGGGAGGAGGAACAGGGAGGAGGTTTGTGTGGGTGAGTGAGTGAGTAAAGGCAGAATAAAGTGCAGAGGTGGGAGTGGGTGTGTAGGAGAAAGAGTTCATGGCAGAGGAGGGACAGTGCTGGTGGGTGAGAGTGAGAATACAGTGAGGCTGGGGCGATAAAACCCCAGAGGAGGAGACAAAACTACCGCTGATAGTGAGGTGAAGAGGGGAAAATAGGGGGAGTAGGGGTTATGATGTCTAACTACAGAGGATAACGTGTGGGTGACGTGGAGTAAGGGGGAAGGCATAAGCAGGGTACAGGTGGACAAGAAGGAGTGAGTGATGCAGAAAAGAGAGAAGCCAGAGAGGGTGATAAGGTGAAAGACGAAATGAAGAGGAGAAGGGGAAAAAGAGGAGGCAGAGGAGTTAGGCACAGGGGGAAGAAGTGTAGATGGAAGGGGGAGAAGGGGGTACAAGCAGAAGTGGAGGAAGAAGTGTACACACGGGGAAGAAGAGGTGGGGGGATGAGAGAAGTGTAGAAATGAGGAGCAAGTGCAAGTGGGAGAAGTGTAGAGCTGGGAAGGAGAAGGAAGAGCAGGGGAGATAGGGAGACATATAGAAAGGGGAGGGGATGGTGGGGGAAGTGTAGAAGATGGGGGGAGTGATATGGCAAGAGGGGGTGTAAAAGAGGGGAGCTGAGAAGAGAAAGTGAAGATTGGAGACCCGTAGAAAAAGAGGAGGCATAAGAAGAGGAGACGGTGGAAAGCTGTAGAAGGGTGGAGGAGGAGGTGGTGGTGGGCCTGGGAGAAGTGTAGAAGAGAGGAGGGAGTGCAGGAGGTAAGGCCTGGGGAAGTGCACAACATGGGAGGGCAAGGGGGGGCATGGGGGTAAGTGTAGAAGAGTGGAGGACCAGGAAGAGCCCACGTGGGATAGGTGCAGAGGAGTGACGTATAAGGGCTCGGTGAGGCTGTGAAGTGTAGAAGAGGGGAAGGAGAGGAGAGGGAAAAGTGTAACAGAGGAGAAGTTGAATGGGTGAGGGTGGGGGATGAGAAGAGGAGAAATAGGTGGAGGGCAGTTTGGGATAAGTGAAGAAGAGAGGAGGGGAGAAGGTGGCGAGGGTGGGAGGAGTATAGAAGAGAGCGGGAGAAGGAACATTGAGCTGGAAGCCTGAGAGAAGAGTAAAGGAGGGGAAAAAAGAAGGAAGAGGAGAAGTGCAGAAGAGGAGAGGAAGAGGCGAGTGGGAGAAATGTAGAAGAGGGGAGGAAGAGAAAGAAAGGCGAGTGGGAGAAGTGCAGAACAGCGGAAGAAGAGAGGGAGAGGCGGATGGGAGAAGTGAAGAAGAGGAGAGGAAGAGAGGAACAGGTAGTGGGAGAAGTGCAAAAGTGGGGAGGAAAAGAGGGTAAGGCGAGTGGGAGAAGTGCAGAAGAGGAAAGGTAGAGAGGGTGAGGTGAGTGGGAGAAGTGCAGAAGAGGGGAGGAAGAGAGGGAAAGGCAAGTGGGAGAAGTGCATAAGAGGGGAGGAAGAGAGGGAAAGGCAAGTGGGAGAAGTGCAGAACAGGGGAGGAAGAGAGGGAGAGGCGGATGGGAGAAATGCAGAAGAGGGGAGGAAGAGAGGGAAAGGCGAGTGGGGAAGTGCATAAGAGGGGAGGAAGAGAGGGAGAGGCAAGTGGGAGAAGTGCATAAGAGGGGAGGAAGAGAGGGAATGGCGAGTGGGAGAAGTGCATAAGAGGGGCGGAAGAGAGGGACAGGGGAGTGGGTAAAATGCAGAAGAGGGGAGGAAGAGAGGGAGAGGCGAGTGGGTGAAATGCAGAAGAGGGGGGGAGGAAGAGAGGGAGAGGTGAGTGGGAGAAGTATAGAAGAGGGGAGGAAGAGGTGAGTGAGAGAAGTGTAGAAGACGGGAAAAAGAGAGGGAGGGGTGAGTGGGAGAAATGCAGAAGAGGGGATGAAGAGAGGGAGAGACGGGTGGGAGAAGTGTAGAAGAGGGGAGGAAGAGGTGATTGGGAGGGTGGGGGTGTACATGATAGAAGGGGGAAGATGAATAGGTGGGTGTAGAGAAGTACAGAAGAAGGGAGGAGGAGGGTAAAGAGGAGCAGTATTGAAGAGAGGAGGGTGGGAGAAGCGTAGAAGATGAGGAAAATGATGGGAAGAGTGAAAGTGTAGAAGAAAAGAGAGAGGGGAAGATGGAGGAAGTGTAGAAGAGAGGAGGAAAGGGAAGCAGGCAGGGTGGGAGTAGTGTGGAAGAGAGGAGGAAGAGAAGGTGGGAAGTGCGGGAGAAGAGAAGAGGAAGAGGAAGCAGGCAGGGTGGGAGAAGAGAGGAAGAGGGAGCAGGTAGGGTGGGAGAAGAGAGGAAGAGGAAGCAGGCAGGGTGGGAGAAGAGAGGAAGAGGGAGCAGGTAGGGTGGGAGAAGAGAGGAAGAGGAAGCAGGCAGGGTGGGAGAAGAGAGGAAGAGGGAGCGGGTAGGGTGGGAGAAGAGAGGAAGAGGGAGCGGGTAGGGTGGGAGAAGAGAGGAAGAGGGAGCGGGTAGGGTGGGAGAAGAGAGGAAGAGGAAGAGGAAGCGGGCAGGGTGGGAGAAGAGAGGAAGAGGAAGCGGGCAGGGTGGGAGAAGACTAGAAGGGAGAGGGGAAGTTTAGAAGGGAGGATGGAGACGATAATGGAGGAAAGTAAAGAGCAGAAGTTGGACAGGAAGAGAGCAAGGAGAGCCTTAGAAACAAACACAGACATAGGTCGGATGGATTTTAATACAATGTCTGCAATGGACTAGAGAAGATGGTGGACTCATGTGGGTTTCACTGAAATATAGCACATGAGAGGGAAGGGAGGGAAAGAAAGGGTAGGGGAGAACAGGCAACGGAAAGGAAAGGAAACAAAAGGGAGAGAATGAAGAAAGAATACAAATTGTGAAGAGAAAAGAAGGATTCAAGGACGGAGGGAAACAAGAAGAAATGAAGCTATGAACTGAGGGAAGGAGAAAAGAATGAAGAACGATATTAAGGAACAAGAGACAAGCGCGGAAGCAAGGATGGAGAAGGGATGAAGGAAGGAAAGAAGAGGCAGAGGAGGAAGTGATGAAGGGAGGGGAGAACAAGGGCAGGAGGAAGGGAAAGGGAAGGACAATGGAAGGAATGAAGGAAAGAAGGGATGGAGGAAAGACAAAAGGAAGAGATGAAGGGTGGAACAGGACAGCGTGGACAGGAGGTGGTTGAGAAAGGAAGAATGGGAGAGAGGGGAGAAAGAAGAACGGAGAGAGATAGGAAGGAATAGAGGAGCAAGGACAGGAAGGTGGAAGGGTTCAGGAAGAAATAAATGAAAGATGGAAGAAAAAGAAGAAGGAATGAAAGAAAGAGGGCGACATCAGGGGTATTGGAGAAGGAAGGAAGGAATAAAACAAGGAAAAGCAACATAAATCAAGCGAATAGGGAAGGAAGGAATGAATAAAAGAAGGAAGAAGTTGACTCATCAATGGAATAAGGAAGGAAAGAAGAAAGGAAAGAAGGGAGGGAGGGAGGGAGGGAGGATGGAAGGGAGGGAGGGAGGGAGGATGGAAGGGAGGGAGGGAGGGAGGAAGGAAGGGAGGGAGGGAGGAAGGAAGGATGTAGCGGGAATAAGGAAGGAATGAAGGGAGAGAGGTTAACATCAAGGGAATGGGAAAGGAAGGAATAAAAGGAGAGAGGGCAACGTCAAGGGTATTGGGGAAGGAAGGCTAGATCAGGGTAATAAGGAAGGAAGAAGGAAGACATCGCTAGAATATGGAATGAAGGAAAGAAGATAAAAGGTAGCATCGAACAAGGGAATAAGGAAGGAAGGAAGGAAGAGGGGCGACATCAAGAGAATGGGGAAGGGAGAGGAAAAGCGAGAGAAGGAAGTAAAGGGAGGGAGGGAGAGAAGGAATGTAGGAATGAAGGGTGGGCATAGAAAATGAAGACTGCGGTTTGAAGAAAGAGATGAAGGAAGGGACCACAGAGGAAGGAAGGGGAAGTGGACGGTTGCGAATGAGAGGGTGAGTGAAATGGTCGAGTGCCGGAAGGAGATAAATGTAAGAGGGGTGAAGAGACGAGACTCAGAGCCCACCCGGCCCTGCGCGCCTCCGTATCTAGTCATTTTGCATGGTATGAAAGTGACCCTGAAAGGTACAGAAATGGTGGCTCGCTGGGGGAGGGGAGGAGGACGACAGGTCGGACGGGAGGGGGGATGCATCAGCACGGTCCCGGCCCCCCTTACCTTGCAGGCGGCAGAGAGGAAGCTGGCCGAGGCGGTGAGCAGGGCTAGGAGCAGAGCCGGGCCCATCATCCTGGAAGGGAGTGAGGCTGCCCGGGAGGGAGGACGGGAGCAGGGCGAGGTGATGCTGCTGCTGCTGGGAGAGGCAGACTGAGCCGGGAGGGGGAGGGGGAGGGCACCAGCATCAGCCGCGCGCCGAGGGGTGGGCTCTACCAGCCCCGCCGCAGTGACAGCAGCGGACGTGGGGGCGCTGCTAATGCTCCAGGCTGTTGGCACCGGTGGCGCAGGGACTGGGCGGAGCCCGGCCAGCGGCCCTGGGTTATCCATCTGTCTACTCCACGGACCAGAGGTGACCTGGTGGCCAAGGTGCAGCCTTCAAATCCAGCAGATCTCTGCTCGAGTCACGGCTCCGCCACCATCACTCAGTGTGTGATCCTAGACAACTCTTTGTATCTCCCTGAGCCTCCTTTCCATCATTTGCCTATCACTGGTAGCGCCTAGAGGTGCCTTGGTTCCTTAAATGCGATATACTTGCGTGTTTAAGTGCAGTGGCCACCCACCTGGTTGTTTATTTTGCTAAAAGCCAGTATGTGTTGTTTTACTTTGTGTATCCCCGCTTCCTGGCTGCCATGGTTCATAAAAGACATTTCCAAACATCACACTTTGTGTCAGAAACGTGCCAGGACTCCACGGGGCGTTCAGTGGACTGATGCAACATGACACAGGGCAGCCACTAAATGTGGAGGGTTCCTCTAATACTTCCTACCACCCACGGTGTCCCACCCCACCCCCAACTTCCAGAGCATGAAACTTCTCCACCAGCTCGTGTTGCTGGTCCCTGGGGTGTGGTTGGGGCTCGCATTTTCTTCATTAGAGCTTTCTGAAACAACACAAACACACAACTACCATTGTGTCCTACAGCACATCACACATACGATAGAAGTATGTTTGAAGTGATTTCTTTTTTGTAGAGCGCACGTTTACCAACATACGCATCTTGGCGCTATGAAAAAAAGGACAACAAAGGGCTACAAAGACCTATTAAAAAACAACACAAAAAAGAAGTGAGAGCCAGCAGATTACAAAAGTTTATAACCCTTTCCTTCCCTGAATGCAGGGTGCAAATGAATGTCCTCGAGGTGCCTCGGAAGGTTATTCCAAAGCAGAGGAAGAGAACGGCCTCCCAGCCAGGATTGTTCAAAGTGAGGAATCCAGTGGACCCGCAGATGTGATCGAAGATGTGCGATTGCCCTTGAGGAATCCACCTGTAGGATTGTAGGAAGCCACTGTGACACTACTTTACCTGGGAGAAGTGTCTGCTTGACCCGCAGCCACAAATCTTGTTAGCCCCTGAGCTGGTCCAAACTACACAAACGTACCTACAGTGACCACCTCCCTCCAGCTCCTGGATCTTTCTGTGATAGCCTAATGCATTCTGGGTGCTGTAGTCTTGTTTTGCTTCCATTGAACTAATTAGACTAACATTCGTGAAATCAATGAGTTGTAGGTGAAAAGTTCAGGACTGGAGACTGTCTGCAATGAGCTGGAGTAACGTGTTAACCCTAAACGTACCTTTGGTTTCTTGGCGTAATGAGACTCCTGGCCCCAGCTCTGAACAAGGAACTGTCACCAGGAGATGCTACGTATTGCAAGACAAAGTCGTGCCAGAACCTTATCCCTTTTGTACGGCTCACACATTGAGTGTAAAAGCACCATTAGTGTATCATACAAACTCAAAGGTAGAAGACTGTTCCTTGTGCCAAAGCTGCTCCATGGTGTGACACTGTAAAACTGCATAGCTTCAGACAGAACATCCACCATTGTGTTTGCATCAACGGGGACCCCGTAAACACTTACCCAGCATGCACACATATTTGGTCATCATTTGACAGCCTGTACTACTTCACAGAACTTCTTTGGTTTTGTACAGAGAAGTTAAAAAAGCCCTAATAAAAGAATGAAGTGTAAGCCCCTCATCACCGATGGCCCAGAAGAGGGCGCAATATCATTTTCATCCAGCAAATCCTGCCCTGAGGTGGGGCATGGAATTTATCAGGTGTGATAAATAGCACCTATTACAAAGCTTTTCCCCCCAATATTGGGGAATAATGTGGATTTTGGTGATTAGCAACCAGCCTGATAGTCTTAGTGGGAATGCACGTGTCTGTATGCTTGCACTCTGAAAGTAAGAAACATTGTAATACTGTCTCTTATAAGCAGCCCTATGACTGGATGTGCCTCAGAATCCTCCCTTTCCACCTCAGATGAGGTTTGCTAGGTTTAACCAAATATTGGTCATAAAATGCCCAACAAGTTCAACTGTACGAATTCCGTCTGCTGCTTCCCATTGACATTTTTCGACCTATAACTCTTCCAGTCAATGTAATAGTATGCTTCCCCTCGGAGAGTAGTGACTCTGAAGTAACCTCGATTTCACGTTCTCGCCCACCTCAACTACAACGGCATCCTTATGAAAATATCTTCCTCCAAAATTGATCCTAATAGGTTTAAAAAGAGACCCTACCTAGACGCGAGAGACAAGGTGCTAGGCTACAGTCAGACGGCAAACAAGGTGCTAGGCTACAAAGTTAGATGGCAAGAGACTTGTCTGAGGTAGCTAAATTGACTCCTGTTACTCCCACTTGTCTACCTTACTCTGACTTCCAATTGGAACCAGGATAGTGTTTAAAGGGACTCTAGTCATGCACAAGTTTCTTCATAAGGTTGAGTCCACAGGCTGTTAAGATACAGTAGAAGTCTGAGGTATGCAGGAACAAATCTTTCTCTTGCTAAGCAATGGCGTCATCAATGGATGGAAGTTGGGCTTCACTAACCATCGGAACCTGGACTCCCACTTTAAGACATGCTACTGATCTGATCTGAGAGTAATGTATAGAAGATAGAATTATGTGCCCCAGCGGTTCAGACAGCAAAGCCCTGGTCCGTTGACGTTGTGAATCCAGTGGTGGCTGACACATATAAATACCGGCGGGTTGGGTGGAGCGGGTGTGGGGGGGGAGCGTGCAACGGGATGGGTTTATTAATAATAATAATAATAAAAACCAATAACCTTGCGCTCCTCTGCTTCCAGTTCCTGGCATCACGGACTCCCCATCCAATCCCCATGCTGCTCTCAAGCATGAGATCAGCGTGGGGATTGGCTTGAGCGGGCTGGAATAATGCTCCCTCAGGCACAGGGAGTCTGTGCTGTTTCTCTATGTGCAATAGCTGGGTTGGAGAAACCTAAGTTCACATGTCAGTTTGGCCGGCCTAAGATGCCGGGTAAACCAACATGGCATTCTAAAGTGCACATCTACCACTGCTCCTCCCCCCTCCCATGGCCCGGCCTACCCCTCCCTGCACCCGCTGGGCCAAAGCCAACAGCTGAAAAATAAAACAAAGGTAAAATATCATTTTATTTTTCAGCTTCTGAATCTGAGCCAGTGGGGCGACGCTCCTCCACCATTGCGGAGGAGCCACCGCTGTGTGAATCGTACTTATATTTACTAATCTATGACTCAACACCTACTTGTAGCCACTTGTCGAGCTGAAATTCAATTGGATACACCCGTGCATTGATGTCCTCTGTACAAATGGATAATGATTGGGTTGGGTTCAGCCGCGGTCCGTGCAGGTAACAGCGGTGGGGCCAGGTAAGGGGGGATTTCGAGGGACGATGCAGAGGGGAAATTAAATAAATAAATAATTTTCCCTCCGCATTGTCCCTCGAAATTCCCCCTTACCTGGCCCCACCGCTGTTACCTGCACGGACCGCGGCTGGTTGGGTTGCATTTTACATTATGGCAAATCTGTAACTCCTGCCCTTAGACTCCCAGGAGATAATAAAAGCCCTGCTGGGCCATGCTAGAGTTTTGCAGGAATGATTTCTCTCACTCAAACTACAGTGAAGAAATTATCTGAAATTTTTCAAAGTGTGGACAAACTTTAAGGAGTCATTCACACTTGATTCAAGAGTCAAACCTAGCCCTATCAGACGCACAAGATAAGCTGAGTGGTGCTCCTGAGGTTGGCATCCCCTTTCAATTCATGTCTGGGTAAGGCCTACAAAGAAAGTCTCCTGCACTTTGGAATTCATTCTTCATTAAGCTTTTATAAGAGGCAGAATCAAACAATACTAACTTTACTATTTGTAACTTTGGGGTTACAAATAATTTTCATCTGCCACCAACTCCCTTAGCAAGAACGTGGCTTTGACAAGCATATCAACGTCACAGAAAGAACATCACACCTTTCACTGTGGAAAAGAGGACTTTGGCTTTCACATCAGGCTGCACAACAAACAGGGAGGCTTTAAGGTTTATTTATGGTTCAAACTCTCAGGCTGTATCAAAATCCAGCAAATTAAAAAGTAGAACATTTATGATAATTCTGACTTCCTCTCTAGGTTCAGTCACGACCCTTTCCATTCTGTTCTGGGTCAGTCAAACTTACAGCCCTTCTTCTCTCAAGGTATGTCAACTTCAGCATCTCACTCAAGAGCCCCAAGTAAGGTGACGTGTGTGTGTACGTGTGTCATGTTTGAGATACTTCAAACACAGATTGTGATAGCCGAAACAAGACAGCACAGGACTTTTCACAGGTCTTTGACTCCCTCCAGTAAGGCACACAGTATTATGGAAGACAGAGTCCTTGCATCTCTTATTGAGTTTTCAGTCTTCATTTAATAGTAAAATACTCAACACTTTTCAATGCAGTTATCTTTGATTTCGACAGTTCAATTTCCACCAAGGTACATTTCTGACATCCTGATATTTCGCTTCCATTAAAGCTCCTCAGAGGAGCTTAACCTTGTAAGAGGGTGGGGATGGTGAATGCTGCAGAACAATTCAAAAGGTAAAACACCCAAATATTCTAGAAGGGGCCAATCTATTGGTGCAGACCACTGGCCCCGCAAACGACAAGTTTCAAAAACACAAACACAGATTGGGGTCGCGATCAAGCAAAGCAGCACAGAAGGTTGTTTGAGATACTGCCAGGAGCTTTGGTATTTCTGAACCCGTGTACGGCATCTCCACAGCAAGCATCAGAGCTCCCCATTGGAGGCGTGTGATGGATACAGCAGCCTCCAGGTTTGGGGTGATATAGGGTCTACCCCTCAATAAAGAGCAGTGGGGGAGCACTGTGGGGTGTGTGGGGTTTCACATGAAATGTAGCTTCCTACTGCAGCACAGAGGGAAAGGAGACCTAAGAATCTCCTATTGGGCCTGAGTATCAAACGTTTATCACCACCCAAGCTCAACGCACTTGGAAAGCAAAATCCCAATACATTGTAAGGAGTAGCGGAATTACTGCATATTTTTGAGAAACCTTTTGGATCGACCAAACTTGATTTTGGAAGGGATGACGTATTGCAACGCGCCTGCTGGCATCTTCAGGCACCAATGGCCTGATCCGGCAAAGTCTTCCCAGGCGTAAGCCACTTTTAAGACTACCTTAAGCCAGAAAGTAGAGTCTTATGTCTATTTTAAGCGAAGACGGACACTCATAAGACTGGTACAAGAGTGACTTAAATTTGGACAAAACTCTCTGTGAATCTGAATCATTTTTCCTGCCTTAGGAGGTGTAAGCTCTCTTAAGGAGGGAAAATGCAGGAAATCAAGAACATGATTCCTGGCTCCGTTTTAAGACACAAACGGCAGTCCTGGTGAGTTTTTTTTTACACCCGGCTAGTCGGGCGAATTCAAGGAATTTCGTATTTTATGAAGAAATTTGAGGTTCTCCAAATTTTTTAGGATTGATGTGGCTAAATTCATCCAGTCCCTGCAGCCATATTTCCCACCCAACTTGGATGGTGCATCAGGCTACAGGGATGTGTTTCCCAGCTGTCCCGTGGCTAGAGCCGTGTTGCTGGGCAGATCAAACACACAAAAGGTGATGGGAGGATGCTTACAATAAGTCTTAGCCCTGGCAATCGTGCAGGGTAGCATCCCAACCCATCGTTCTGGAACCAACCCACATTCAAGCAGGGGCAGGACAGATTTGTATATAGCCTTATGCCCAACTGAGGTGGCATGGTGGGCAAAAGAAAGATGGGTTGGAATGCTACCCCCAGGGATTGCCAGTAGTTAGGCTTATTGCAAGCAGCCTTTTGTGTGTTTGATCTGCCCAACAACATAGCTCTCTCCCACCACCAATATGAGAGTGCCCCCTGATGCTGAGGAGCGGCTGGTTCCAGGTCCAGGCAGGTGTTCTCTGTGGATCTGCCACATTGTGCAGATTAGCTATAGCGCCGCGAAGGGTGTCAGTCCCACTATGACCACAAGGAAGGAGATCACTGCCAGACTCAGTCTCTGTCTCACAATTTGCTGATTGCTCTATCTGCAGGTGTCAGACTGTTAAAAGCAAAACAACAGTCATGAACATTACCTGTGCCATCTTGTCTGGTGGAATTCTATGTGCACATAAGTTGCAGTCATTTTGATCTATCACAGCCATTTTGTACTCTGTTGGTCACCTTTGTTTCACCCTGCCCTTACTAGCATCCCTCTGTCCGACCTGGTATGTGTGCTGGGGGCTATAAACTCTATTGCCACAACAAACCTCAGCGCCACTTGCTACCACAAACTCGTTTTTCCTCTCATCTCTGTTTTCAGGCAAACCTTTGGACACTCTACCCCTCACTGCACCTAGTTACACAAACAGGTTCCAAACACCAAAAAGACTCTTGCAACATGATTTATTGCACTGCAAACAGCAAGACTTGTTGTTACCAACAATGGGACCTGTTTTTATCAACAGAACGGACTCTTAGATCTGGCCGGTCTCACATGTTTTAGACCCTGAAGCAAGGTCCAGCTGCAAGATAAGATTGTCTGTTTGACCTGGGTGGGAAGAGAATTACTGTTGGGCTTGTGTGACAACCTGCCCGGGCGGGACCCCAAGCTTGTGTAACCATGTTGACAAAACAAATGCATTGTGTCAAACCTGTATAAAAGGAAGAGCCAAAGGAGTATCAGCAGAACACTTCCCTCAGACATCCCGGTGTCTGCAGTTGACGTGATCTCCTCATGAGAAATAAACCTTTTTCTTGTCTTCCAGTTTCCAGCGCTTGCCTCATTATTTTGATAGCGAACCCAAAGTGAATTAGAGGTGGAACCCTGCACCGGGCAGCATTGAGGGTCTTAGAAGACTCGCTGCCTTTCACAAATTGGCACCCAAACGTAGGGGCCCATCAGTGACGCGTGGGTCCGGTAGAGAAGTCCTAACGACGGAGTGAACGACTAAACGATTGGGGTATACCTGCCTGAGAAGACCCTTGTCTGGCTGCCGATCGACTGAACTTCACCGGTTCCGAACGGACCTCTCTCGAGTGACCTGCGGTCCTGACTGGGACCTTAGAGGAACGCCGCATTGATTGTTGGAGTGAGAGGACAACCAGGCGCTGGAAGGGGAAGACGAAGAACTGTCCATACGGTCCGGGTAAGGTCGTGAAAAACGACTTAAATTGATTGATTGATTGAATAGTTTGATTGAAATACTAGTATTCCTTTTTTTGATATTGAGTTATTTGCGACATTTCCCTGCTTGCAAACAACGAAGAATAGGAATATTCTCTCTCTTTGCAGGCAGCGAAGGACAGGTAGTGCAGACTTTTTGTCTAAATTGATTGATTGAGATATTCATTTTTGACCGATAAATACGTCATGCCTGTTTTCTCTAGATTGTTTGATTGTAATTGTTTTGGACCCGACCGTTCGTTAGAGGTCAGTCAGCCGGCACCGCCGGAAGGCACCCCTAACAAGGACATGTACGTAAAGTATGGATTAGCCACCGTAGCTTATAGCAAACTATGGCATAAATACACTAGGAAGGACCGGGTAAATCAGTGGCCACTGACGGGATCTTTCGATCCCGCTAAAATAGAAACGTTAGAATTAGCTCTCCACAAAAGAAAACTAGACCAGCCATGTTTGACAGTTTTGGTTTATGGCGAAAAGAGGCAGCTCAAAGAAAGAAAAGGGACGAAGCTAGACAAGATAAAGAAACGCGAAAATCAGCTTACCAAGCCTGTAAAAGATTAGAAGAAAAACTAAAAGAAAAGGAAATCGATAAAAGGAACAGGAATCAAAAATATCAGGTCAATGCCCTGTTAGAACGCCCTCGACTCTTTACCCCAAGTTACCAGCAAAACAAAGGGTAGATGATGATTTATCGTTAGGTCCCCCAATCATATACATGCCACTCCCTTACACCCCTACTCATCCCGTAGCACAACGCCAGGACCACCAAAGTATAGCCGGAGATGGCACGATCGCCTCAGTCTCCACCGCCTCTGCTCCTTCCGAGTCACCCACACCAAATGCCTCATCAAAGGATACAGTAGTAGAGGTAGGATCAAAAGAAAAAGGAGCGCCCAGGGTCCGCGATTAAGTAAAAATGAGCGAGCAGGCATTGATAAAATAGTTAAATCCCTCATAGATAGGAAGGAGACAGAAGAGTATGTAACTGACATATGCAACTCCTATGTTGAAAACCGCAAACGATACTTTATTGTACGTCTCTGTTACCACACTCTTACTGCATATGAAGAGAAGTACCAAGATGTAGGGCCCGAGCGGCTAGTGGCTCTCTATAGGAAGGTAGACACCGGAGATGAAGGCGACAACGATGTTACAGAACTCTTTTCATCCACACTGGAGGTATTCCGTCACCTCGTGGAACAAGGACGGATAGATAAGGACAGGACATCTAAGATAGCAGGACCCCCGGTGGAAAAACCAGATAGCATGATGCCGATAAAAGAAGCTGCCCCTTATTGGGTACCTCCTAGAGGACAAGGGACTCATGAAGATATGAACCATCAAGACGCTAGAGGAAGGGTGGTCTACAACATGGGACAGACATGACATTTTGACGTTCCGTAAATCTTTACCGGATTTACGAAAGAACCACACCGCCTTTTACACCGAGCTAGGTACCGCTCTGGGATCAACAATAATGACACTTGCCGACATAGACTTGTTCTTCGGGTTATGTTTGCCAGCAGATGTGTGGAAACAGATTAGGAAAATAGACCATACCGAACTGTTTGGTCATACCTGGGAACAACTCAACACATTAGATAAACAGCGGAACCCTGGTCAAAAACCGGTTAAAGCAATATTGGACCTCCCTGACAAAATAGTGCAGAAAGTGAAAACGCTGATCCCAGAGAAAAAGATAGACTGGTCCATAGTAACTGCATGCCGCCAGAAACCACAAGAGGATGTCTCAGAGTATTTCTCCAGATTTGAACGGTGTTCTCCGATTACAGTGGACAAGACATGTCCACCGCAACCGGACACCACTTATTTGTGCAGAACTATGTCAAAGGACTACTGCCAGATGTATCCCAGAAATTACAAGCCAGCGAAAGTAGTTGGGCAGCATCTAAACCGGCGGCCATTCTCCAAATGGCCCAGTACTATGAGCATCAGAAAAACGAAAATGACAGGGCTACAGAAAGGAAAAAGAAGGACTTGAAGGAAAGGGTAATGGTAGCACAACTCCAGGGGGCGAATACAGGAAGGGAGCAATATAGGGGAGGATAACAGCAGAATACCCCTAGAGTACAGCCACCTAGAAACAATTCATCGACATCATATGTAGGACGCCAAGACCTAGGACAGGATCAATGTGCATTTTGCAAAGAATATGGACACTGGAAAACCCAATGCCCGGCTTTGTTAGGAGCTGGTAGGGGCAGAGGGGCGAGGAAAATAGCAAGTGGACAGAGAGGAAGAGGACGTGGGAGAGGGTATGCGAGTGAAGCAAGCGAGGAAAGGCCAGGAAGAGTGAACACATTTGACCATCCCAAACAGAATCAGTACCAACAGACAGATTATGACAATACGTACGACTTTGCATAGGACAGCCAGGGGCAAGGGAGGGATCCAGTCGAGCTCTATGTTGATCAGCAAGGCCCTTATGTTACCGCTGAGGTCCTGGGCACAAAGTCGCCATTTCTGGTAGACATGGGAGCAACACGTTGTGCACTATCCAAACGACTGATTCCAAGGGCACTCTTGTCAGGCTCACATGTGACCTCAATAGGATTTGACGGTACGCCCTCCACCAACCCTTTGTCCCGACCGATCCCTTTTAACCTTGACAACAATAGCGTCGAAACGACATTCCTCCTCTCTTCCAACACCCCAGACGCCATTATGGGTCTCGACCTTTTGAAACACTTACATGCGACTATCAGATGCTCACCAGACGGAGTGCGTGTCGTCCTGTATGACAACCCCCAGCGCCATAGAGAGAACCCTTCTCAGCACATGTTTCCCATCTCCGAGACTGACGCATCCCTACTGGACACTTTGCCATCACACTTATGGGCTAGGGCTGATTCAGACGTAGGACGAATGATGATTGACCCAGTACACGTAACAATACGACAGGACGCAACCCTACCGAAAGTACTGCAGTACAAAATACCGCCAGAGGGTGAGAAGGCACTGACAGAGATCATACACTCTTTGGTAGAGGCAGGGGTGGTAGAGGAAGTAGTGAGCAATGTTTGTAACAGTCCCATACTACCGATTGTAAAGAGACAGGGAGGGGGAGACGGAAAAGCCTACCGCTTCATAATTGACCTGCGGGAGATAAACAAAATCGTAGTGCCACAATACCCAGTAGTTTCCGACATCACGACAATTTTGACTTTAATCCCCTCCACTGCCACCACCTTCACTGTAATTGACCTCAAAAACGCATTCTTTTCCATACCTATACACGAGGACAGCCGCTATCTATTTGGATTCACCCTAAACTCCCGTTCGTACAGATTTTGCAGAGCACCTCAGGAGTACACTGAGAGCGCAAGCATCTATAGCCAGGCGCTTAAAAGACAGTTAGACGCCATACAATTGCCAGATGGAGTGGCACTAATACAATATGTAGACGACATCCTTCTAGCAGCGGACACCATACCAATAGCCGTCACCGCCACCATCAAACTACTCCATTTTCTTGCTGAGAATGGTCACAAGGTCTCCGAAAGAAATTGCAGTTCTGTAAATCACAAGTGACCTATTTGGGTCACCTTTATCCAAAGAAGGGAGGAAACTCACGCCTGACAGGATCCAGACAATTCTAGACACCCCTGTCCCCAAAGATCAGAAACAAGTCCGCTCTTTGATAGGTCTCACCTCATTTTGCCGACAGTGGTTACCGAACTTTAGCCTCATTGTCAAACCCCTTCTCTCCCTCCTAGCTAAAGACATCCCCTCACCTCTCCCCTGGACCCCGAATGCCAGTCAGCCTTTAAAGAACTACGCAATGCCCTTTGTTCAGCGCCTGTCCTAGGAACCCCGGATTACTCCAAACCATTCTTCCTCTACACGCACGAGAGGGAGGATGTGCATTGTCTGTCCTAAAACAATCAATTGGTCACAAACAACGCCCTTGTGCATATTTCTCTGCCACCCTCGATCCAGTAGCCAGAGCGCTGCCAGCGTGCCTGCGCGCTGTGGCAGCTGCAGCAGTATCGATACGCCAGAGCGAAGGAATAGTACTCTCCAATCCAGTCACTGTTTTAGTACCCCATGCAGTCGACACACTACTAAACAAGACCAAATCCCAACACTTGACTAGCGCCCGACTGACAGGATATGAGTTGACCCTGCTAGCACCGCACATTACCCTAAAGCGATGCACCACCCTCAATCCAGCCACACTGTTACCCCTACCCGAAAATGATCCTAGCGTGACTCCACTACACCGACTGTGTGACACTAACCGATGAACAAACAAAGAGTAGAATAGATCTCAGAGACACCGCCTTTCTAGAACCAGATGGAGAACTATGGGTGGATGGTTCATGCATCAAACTCCCCGACGGCACCACCTCAGCTGCATACGCTGTCACCACAGCCCGAACCGTTCTGGAAACAGCCCGTATTCCCCAACGTTCAGCCCAGGCTGCAGAACTCATTGCCCTCACACGAGCATGTATCTTAGCGACTGACACGACAGTTAACATAAACACCGACAGCCAATATGCCTTCGGGGTGGTTCACCATTTTGGGATCTTATGGAAAGAAAGAGGGTTCCTGACTTCACACGGTACACCCATCCTGCATGGAGATTTAGTCTCCGCCTTGACGCAAGCAGCCCTCCTCCCCAAGAAGTTAGCAGTGATAAAATGCCAAGCACATAGGAAAGTGACTGATCTCATTGGACAGGGAAATGCACTAGCAGACGTTACTGCCCGAGCCACGGCAGGAGACAGAACTACGACACAAATGTATGTGACCAGGTCACAAGCTGAACGATGGACTGACGCTAGGACCACTGTAAGGGACATACAGACTACAGGCACACAAGACGAATTGACCGAGTGGGAAAAGGTGGGACTAAAAGACGAGGAAGATTGCTGGAGAACTAAAGACGGAAATAAATGGCTGTTACCCAATGCCTACCTCATCCCCATATTGACCATGGCACATTTACCAGCACACATAGGCTCCACCCCATGATTGAACTAATCACCAGAGTATGGCATAACGTCAAGATAGCAGAATCTGCAAACGCCTAGTACAACAATGTATACTCTGCCTACAACACAACCCAGGGAAGGGGACAGTAGTACCACGGGGAGGGTTTGGAGTCCCTGACCACCCCTTTGAAATCCTTCAAATGGATTACATTCAACTAGAGAGATGCCTTGGTCTAAAATATGTCCTGGTGGTTGTGTGCGCTTTTAGCAAATGGGTGGAGGCATATCCCACCCGCGACAATACCGCCTTAGCCACTGCAAAAGTATTGCTGAAAGAATTCTTCCCCCGATACGGCCTTTGCAGAATTTTATGGAGCAACGATGGCCCCCACTTCATAGCCGAGGTGATACAGAACATACTGAGAGGGATGGGGGTAAAACAAAAGTTCCATGCCGTCTTCCACCCCCAATCAGCGGGCCTGGTAGAGAGACACAATGCAACGTTGAAACTAAAACTAGCCAAAATAGTTGCCACGACCGGGTTGAAATGGCCCGACGCCCTCCCATTGGCATTGTTATCGATGCGCTCCACCCCAACCAAACACCGACTGACCCCGTATGAGGTGGTCTTCGGCAGGCCTATGAGCATCTGGGCAGCACCAAGACCCACCTCCATTAACGATGTCCCGAACATATTAATGTCGGATTACTTGCATAAATTAACAAACGAGCTAACAATTATCCACCAACAGGTGCAGCAAGCCTTGCCTGACGTATCCAGGGCCCGGGACATGAAATAAAGCCAGGCGACCATGTATTGATTCGCAACTTCCAAAGAACGAAGAATCTGGAGCCTAGGTGGACGGGCCCCTGGCAAGTCCTGATCACCACCCGAACTGCCCTCCGAGTGGAAGGAAAACGAAACTGGCTGCACGCTCAAGCGAGTCCCTCCAACCCTGGCAACCTGTGAAGGGGTGGAGGTGCAAGAGGAAGTACTCGCGAGAGACCGACCAGCTCTGAGTTGCTACCCACAAGAAGACACCCTCGAACTATCAGAATTTCCCGACCCCACGGTGCCATCCAGGAAAGGGTACAACCTAAGATCGACGAAAGGAGGGAGCTCCAACGACCAGGCCACCAACTAAGTCAAGGTCTCAGATCGGTAGCACAGTCAAACAACGCTACCAGGAAAGCGCCAGACAAAAGTCTGTGGTCCTAACAGTTGTTGAGCTCCTCGAAGATGATGGAAGAAACTGAACACCTGCAAAACCACCGCAAAGACACCAAGACTGCTAACCTGCACAGCATAAAGACAATTGCACTTGTAGCCGCATTTCTCACCTGTCTCCTGCTAATGGTTGCACTCTGGATCATTGAAGAGAATGCACCTGCATACAGAACATTGTCACCCACCATGCAACCAACCACCAAGAAAGAACACTACCTGGTATCACTACCGCCACATCTCCGAGAACGACGCAAAGAATTCTGGAATAATTCTTTCGTGCAGATGTTGCACCAGCACAATCTTGCCACCAATGCTACCAACTGTTGGGTCTGTGGGCTGTTACCACATGCCACTGAACATTCCATCCCTTTCATCCCTTCGCCCTTTTCTATTCACAGATCTTGCCTTGCCTGGATGATGCTCCTACAAGAAAGTTACAAAGACAATGCCACTTCCAACGGAACAATCGCCCAGTTCTACAACGAGTTCTGGCGAAACAAAACAGGAAGGACAGCCGCCCCCTTCTGCCCTCACACCTTCAATGCGACATTCCAGATTAATGTCCCTCCAAAGAACGAGTGGAAATGCAAGTGTTCAATAATCCTAACAGAGCCACATTTTCCTACCTGAAGAAAAGAACTGCTGCAACACTGACTGTGGCCCTATCTGTGGCGAACGTCTCTGGCCTTGTATGCATTGAAGGCCGAGGGACTAAGAATGTGGGTCACAGCACCTGTAGCATTGTAAGGACTTTGAACACTGCCAACCCCCCAGCGCTTGTTGCATCACCCAATATGTACTTTGTTTGTGGAACCAAAGCCTACACCTGGCTCCCAAGAAACTGGGGGGGCACGTGCTACATCGCCTTTGTGTTGCCACCAACCTACACAGCCCCTGCAGAGCATCATCAAGAAAAGCGTTCTAAAGACATTGATCAAGCAGACTCTGCCTCATCACAGTTCCTCGACGCAGCCTGATAATTCACCTTCTGTCTATGAAGCAATCGAACATCTCCATAGACTATCTTCAGAAATTCATCAAGGATCAGAGACTTGGACAATTGGAAGTTGGCTTTGGGGCATCTTGAAGGAGTGGGGTTGGAAAATATCAATGATTCTCTTGGTCCCAGTATTGACAATATGTGGTTGTTGTTTGGGTATACACTGTATACCACCTTTGTGTTCTCTTTGCATAACTACCTTGCACCCTAAGACTATGGACACTCAGCTAACAAAAATGAGAGTAATGTATGATCAAGAGATACGGGACATTATGGAGATCGAAATAGACTGACAAGCAGGCTACTTATGTTCAAAGGGGCCACTGTTAAAAGCAAAAGAACAGTCATGAACATTACCTGCGCCATCTTGTCTGGTGGAATTCTATGTGCACATAAGTTGCAGTCATTTTGATCTATCACAGCCATTTTGTACTCTGTTGGTCACCTTTGTTTCACCCTGCCCTTACTAGCATCCCTCTGTCCGACCTGGTATGTGTGCTGGGGGCTATAAACTCTATTGCCACAACAAACCTCAGCGCCACTTGCTGCCACAAACTCGTTTTTCCTCTCATCTCTGTTTTCAGGCAAACCTTTGGACACTCTACCCCTCACTGCACCTAGTTACACAAACAGGTTCCAAACACCAAAAAAACTCTTGCAACATGATTTATTGCACTGCAAACAGCAAGACTTGTTGTTACCAACAATGGAACCTGTTTTTATCAACAGAACGGACTCTTAGATCTGGCCGGTCTCACATGTTTTAGACCCTGAAGCAAGGCCCAGCTGCAAGATAAGATTGTCTGTTTGACCTGGGTGGGAAGAGAATTACTGTTGGGCTTGTGTGACAACCTGCCCGGGGCGGGGACCCCAAGCTTGTGTAACCATGCTGATCAAACAAATGCATTGTGTCAAACCTGTATAAAAGGAAGAGCCAAGGGAGTATCAGCAGAACACCTCCCTCAGACATCCCGGTGTCTGCAGTTGACGTGATCTCCTCATGAGAAATAAACCTTTTTCTTGTCTTCCAGTTTCCAGCGCTTGCCTCATTATTTTGATAGCGAACCCAAAGTGAATTAGAGGTGGAACCCTGCACCGGGCAGCATTGAGGGTCTTAGAAGACTCGCTGCCTTTCACAAGACCAGAGCAGAGCAGGGAGAGTGAAGTCACCACAAGCAGCAGGTAGCGTTGGCACTTTTCTTAAAAAAAAAAAAGCCATATTAACATGCCCCAATTATTAATGCTCTTGTAAACATCAAGTAACATTGTTTTAAGCATTCCCACACCCTGTCATTGCCTGCATTAAAATGTTGGGCAAGCAATGTCCCACAAAGTATAGAATAAAATGGTCTACTCTGTACTTCTTCCTCGCTCACCTTCTTATTTTGGTTGCCCTCATGTTTTCTCTTTGTCTCACTAGTTTTCTATTTATCTTTTCTTCTATCTCACCATCTTTTCTTCTTCCTTGCCTTGAGGTCCTAGCTCACAGACTCCATCTTGTTTGAACACACATGCTTTTGATTTCTCCCTCCTTCGTCTCTTATCACACTTGTGTTTCCTTCCAGACTCCAGCTCGCTTGTGTGTTCTATTCCAGTCTGTCCCTGGCTGTCTCCTCAGGGCTACCTCACTCATGCCTCTGCACACATTTAGTTGTTGTCCTCCCTTTTATTGTCACTGGTTCTTCTGAAAGAGAGCAACAGTATAGATGACTAATGTCACGTGGCACCATAAGGCCCTCCTGTCTCTTAAGCCAACAGCAGTTTGCATTTCTGGACTTCAGGTCCATATTTAAGTTGTCATAAAGTGGAACTACAGGTCCCAGAATGCAGAGTGTTGTTGGTCACACAGCAAGGACTCACTGAATTTCACATATGACACTGGGCCACACTGTAAATATGTGAGAAAGCAGAACGCTGTGGCTGATGAATCCTGTCATTTCTGACCTGGTGGTGAGAAGCACAAGTATTTCACTATTGCCTGCCACTGGTTCAGCTTTATTTGTTCATCACCTCTCACTGCTCAAGTGTGCAGAGAAAGTAAATGCAATGCAGGCTGTCACAGTCACTGTGTGGTAAACTGGCCATGGCGGTCTGTGTTAGCGCTGTGTGTTACTGAGACACAATGTTGCAGCAGTTCAATACAACTGCTGCTGAAAACGTGTCTCTGTGTTTTGGTGTTTCCCTCCTCCAAAGCACAACACGCTGTGGATGGATTGAGGATTCAGTCAGCGGATGTCCCGAGTCCTTGTGAGCATAAACATTTGCAGCATTTTTGTACATTATATATGTGCAGTACCTTGGTACCACTCTGTCCAATTTCTCAGTACAATTCTGGTGCCACAACCTTGTCACTGCCCATTGTTTGCTGCAACTGTTGTCCTCAAACTCAGATAGTGGATTTGCCAGTACCTGGGGCCCTGAGCTTGCACAGACATGGATGTTGTCTTAGTGTAACATCACTTGTCACCACTTCTCAAACTGGTACAAGTTGAAATGGAAAGTTTGTTGTGGGCAAAGTCTTCCCTTCATACAACAGGACCCCAGAAGGTAAATGCCACCACATAGAACCTTCATCACAAGCCCTTCAAGACATTGCCAAGGATGCACACTTGAGGTGTACACACTCTTTACCTTATTCAGGAACTGTGACTTCACAAGATCTCACAATGGGCACTCTCTGGTATAACGGAGACCACGCCTTGCGGATTGTGTATCACAATCCTTTCTGGTTCCGCCTAATTAGTTGACAGTGTTTCGACAGCTGTGATAACGGGATCATCATCAGGACCCCTACTTTCTAAGAGCCCGAAAAGATGTTTGCACATGTACCAAAATAATCACATGCCTACAGGCGACGCCAAAAACAAGGTTATGGGAGATCTGAGATGACCAATGAAATTTATATCGAAAAATATTGTCCGGGCCATCTATTAGGAAAGATTTGTGATACACAACGATTTCTCAATCCTACATGAGTGTGTCACTCTTCTGAGCACTAAGTACAGACACTTTTGCAGGTCACTGTACATTGTGATTTATTGTTGGATAAAATGTCCAAATATATATGATTATCTAATCATAATAAAAGATGACCATTTGATTTCCATGACATTCTGTTGTTATTAGGGAGAAATCTTATCTCCTCTTTGGCCCTCGTATGATGGTCATCCTTCTTGGATTATTGTAGGCATCCTCGGCATGGTGCTGGCCACATCATGCTCGCTGTCCTAATGGGGAAATCGTTGGCGTTATGGAGCCTGGCTCTAGCATAATGTGACCCTGGCCTAATGTGCCTACGCTTGACATATTTATCGACTTGTTTGTTTGTTTATTTCTATGTATATTTATTTGGTTGGTTGGTTTATTTATATATTTATTTATTTGGGAGTGTATAGTGTGCACAAGATCAGGAGTGGAACAGTGTCTTGTCAGAGGAGAATAAGTGACTGATTGGACAATGCGTCTAATCAGACAAGGGCGCGTGCCCAGAGCTGCCGATAAGCGAGTGCAGTGCTTAATCTGAGCCGGTGGTTTCTGGTGCTCGGCACCGGCACTTAATTGCCAACATCGTCACTTATGACAGTCTGCCACATGGTGGCACTGTTTGTTTTATTTCGAGATGAGCACAACAACAGTTGGTTATTAATTCGATATACATTCAAAAAGACTAATACCTGGTGTCCAAGCCACTCTTTTAGCTTTGGGAGCCTGGAATTGTCTGAAGTGTCACACTTAAAGGAGTGTGATGTTAGAAGGTGTGTTTGTACTGTCACAGCAGTGCAGGCCGGGGCAATGAGTGCTGCAAGCTGCAGTGGCCTCCTGACGAAGGCCCCGGCACTTATTTTTTCACAAATTAAGCACTGAGACCCCTGATAGTCAAAAAGGTTCATTAGAATGCAGGTCTGAAGGTCTCATTCCATGAGTTCCCTGAGACTGATGTGATTGGGTTCAGCTCTTGGGGTGGGGTAAGTACATCCCACAATGTTCAACCTTGCACTCCCAGGGATCTGTGTACGTGTTTCAACTGCTTGAGAAAACATTGATTGATAAAGTTTATAGCTGATGAGGTTGGCAATGATAAGGATCTTTGTAGTGTGTTACATGTATGGAAGGCTGAGCTGAGGGGATTTGCCAGTATTTGTCGGTAGACGAGTGTCCATTGTCATTACTGAGGGATCTACCCGTGAAGCAGCCATGATGCTGATAGTAAAATATAGGAGTTTTCAGAACATGGCAAGCTGAAACATGGGGATAATATTATTGTATTGATAAAGTATATTTAATGCTATTTTAGTGATTATTCATGTTGATTTTGATAGATGTATTGCTTATGTTTCCTTGGTGCCCTATGCCCAATGGCGGCCGCCACATAAATAAAGTGGTGGGGTGGGGGCACGGGGGGGAGCGCTGGAGGGGGTGCGCAGGGGTAGGGAGTTTGATAATAATAAAAAGCTAAACTTACTTTGCCGCCCAGGGCCGCACTGGCCGTAGCAGGCACCAGGCGTTTCCCTGGTGAGCCGGAGGGGTGGGGGCAGTACTGGCCGTAGCAGGCACCAGGCGTTTCCCTGGTGAGCCGGGGGTGGGGGCCGTGACTGGCCGTAGCAGGCACCAGGCGTTTCCCTGGTGAGCCGGGGGGTGGGGGCCGTACTGGCAGTAGCAGGCACCAGGCGTTTTCCTGGTGAGCCGGGTGGGTGGGGGCAGTACTGGCAGTAGCAGGCACCAGGCGTTTCCCTGGTGAGCCGGGGGTGGGGGCAGTACTGGCAGTAGCAGGCACCAGGCGTTTCCCTGGTGAGCCGGGGGGTGGGGGCAGTACTGGCAGTAGCAGGCACCAGGCGTTTCCCTGGTGAGCCGGAGGGGTGGGGGCCGTACTGGCCGTAGCAGGCACCAGGCGTTTCCCTGGTGAGCCGGGGGGTGGGGGCCGTACTGGCAGTAGCAGGCACCAGGCGTTTCCCTGGTGAGCCGGGGGGGTGGGGGCAGTACTGGCAGTAGCAGGCACCAGGCGTTTCCCTGGTGAGCCGGAGGGGTGGGGGCAGTACTGGCAGTAGCAGGCACCAGGCGTTTCCCTGGTGAGCCGGAGGGGTGGGGGCAGTACTGGCAGTAGCAGGCACCAGGCGTTTCCCTGGTGAGCCAGGGGGTGGGGGCAGTACTGGCAGTAGCAGGCACCAGGCGTTTCCCTGGTGAGCCGGAGGGGTGGGGGCAGTACTGGCAGTAGCAGGCACCAGGCGTTTCCCTGGTGAGCCGGGGGTGGGGGCAGTACTGGCAGTAGCAGGCACCAGGCGTTTCCCTGGTGAGCCGGAGGGGTGGGGGCAGTACTGGCAGTAGCAGGCACCAGGCGTTTCCTGGTGAGCCGGAGGGGTGGGGGCAGTACTGGCAGTAGCAGGCACCAGGCGTTTCCCTGGTGAGCCGGGGGGGTGGGGGCAGTACTGGCAGTAGCAGGCACCGGGCGTTTCCCTGGTGAGCCGGAGGGGTGGGGGCCGCACTGGCAGTAGCAGGCACCAGGCGTTTCCCTGGTGAGCCGGCGGGTGGGGGCAGTTTTTTTCACTGGATGCCGGTTTTGCAGCAGTGCTGCAAATCGACCCCCTGTAACAAAAGCGGGAGCGGAGCTTTTTACTAGCCCCCACTTCCAGGGCCGGTCGAGCAGCAATTTGCTAGGACTGGTTGCTGTTCCCAGTCAGGCCCTGCAGCCCCCTCACGCATCGCGCCTCTGTGCTGGTTCTGCCTGGTCCCAGCAGACACTGGGACCACATCACAGACTCCCTGCCCCATCCCCGCGCTGCTCTCCTGAGCAGTGCGGGGATTGGCCTGAGCGGGCTGGAGAGACGATCCGCTCAGGGAGTCTGTGGGGTTTCTCCAGCCCGGCTGTTCAATGCAGCCGGGTTAGAGAAACCTAAGTGCGCATGTGTGTTTTGGTCAGCCTGAGACAGCCGGCCAAACACACATGCTCACTTAGATAGTGCACACGGCACTCCTCCTCTCCCCTCTCATACCTCGGCCCCGCCTCTCCCTGCACATGCTGGCAGAGCCAGCTGCTTAAAAATAAAATGATAATGAAACATCGTTTTATTTATTAGCTGCTGGCTCTGACCAGTGGGGCGACGCTCCTCCGCCATTGGGGAGGAGCCGCCCCTGCCTATGCCACTTTCAGCTAAGGCTATTCCATAGCTTGCATTTGGCAGTGTGTGTGCGTGCGTGCATGCATACATGTGTGCGTGTGGTGTCTCTCTCTCTCTCTGAGGCTAGAGCCTGTGGGATACACTGGGCCCAATTCAATTAGCAATTTTATTTTACAGGTGCAAATGGCTTGATATTCAAGTCCAAATTCAAATTTTCTATTCACAAACATGAATTTGCACCAGTAAATCCCCTTACTCATGTGCAATATTACACCAGTGCGATATAATATTACATGTAAGTAAATGTATTCCCATACGTGAGTAGTGGGTGTTTGATGGCTGGTATGTCTGCAAAGTTTATGCGCACCCACAAACATGCAAATTTGTAGTTATTCACAAAATGTTTCTCAGCCCATTCCCACCCAGGAAATGGTCAGAAATGTAATTTCATCAAGGGAGGGGGTAAATTCTGTTGCAGGGTGTGAATGGTCAGAAAACATTAATTAATCTGATCGGAAGGGAGGTTGATTGTCCACAGCAAAAAAGGATTTTCTCTAGGAGGAAAAATTTACATTTTCGCCTGTGCAAATACACACATGTATGGATGCTCCTGCAAACATGGAATTCATAAAAGACCTATCGCTATTTCCCATGAGTACTCTTGGAATCTTTTGTAAACTCAAAAACAGCCTAGAAGTTACTCAGATAGAAGCATGCGGAACAGCAGTGCAAGCCAGAAGTACTAAAAATGCATTCTGCTAAAGGGGTTGTAATTTGCGCACCAACGTTTACGAGTGCGTTTGTATTTTGCGAACCGACCAGAAAATACTGAATCGCAGTAGCTTGCAATTCAACCTACATCATAAATACGAATGAGGAAGGTCACAAAATGCCACCCACGATACTTTGCTGCCATCACAGGGACGGTGGCCTGCTGTGGTCAGCAGACCAACATGTTTGTGATTGCTTTTGAATAAAGCAAACATTTTTTTAATGAGGCTCTTTTTCCTTAAAGGAAAACAAGATGCACTTTAAAAAAAAAGAAAACTTTCACAACCTTTGTTTTAGGAGTAAGCATTGGTCCCTGCACCACTGTATAGTCCTAAAAATGTTTTTTACAACATTCACAAAGAGAAAGAGATCCCCTAGGGACACATTCGTATTTGTGAATGGGTTACCAATCCGTTTGAGGTGTCGGTGAAATATTAGCGTAAGGAACTGGTATTTAGAAAGGGCGTCCTAAGCACACCTTTAACAAATACCGTTTCCTAAACCCTTTTAATGAATCTGAATATCTTTTCTGAACCCTTAAGTGGGCTTAGTAGTTTTAGAGAAGGGTTTTAGCATTCACAAATCTTCTGGCTTACTGCATCAGAGGGTTTGTGAAAGCTAATACCCGTTGCACATATGGCCCTGCATTTATTTCAAATTAGACTATGCAATTGTGTGTCAGAAAGCACCGCCTTGTGAAGCCTCAGTCTAGGAGATCTCTGTAATCAGTTCAGGGGTCTCAATCCGGAACCCGAAAGATCTGTAACTTGAGTGATAGCTCTGCTTGCTTTCTGAGGCTTGGGTTTAGAAGAACGAGTGGGATAGATAGTTGTGCTATGATCTGAGGTGGGGGAGTCTGCAAAATTGTGGGAGCCGCTCTGTTCTGTAAGTCCAGAGTGTCAGGTCTGTACAACGTGAGCCTTAAATCTTTTGTCTGAGGTCTGAGTCTATGAAGTGAGGTTTTGTGATGGCCAGTGTCACTGTGTGAAACTTGGGCTTGTGAGATTCGTGTGATCTGAGGCACATCTCTCATGTCTGAGGCCCAGACCTGTAAGATCTGATTGACCCGAGGGACATGTTCGGTGCTTCAAGCCTGAGAGTTCTGTGTACCCCGAGTTATAGCTCTGCTGTCTGACGCCTGCGCACAGCTACCTCACCTCAGGGATAGCTCTGCTGTCTTATATTTTAGTAACTTTGGCAGGAAGCTCTGATTTACGAACCTCTTGTATTATGCAGAGGTCGCCCCCTTCTGTGATGAATTCATGGTTGCAGCAGAGGTGGTCGCTGCCCGATGGCCCCTGCTGCAGGGCCTGCTAACAAGTGATAACGCTCCCTGTGTGCTGTGTGCGCCTTGCCTCCTGCAGAGATTAGCTCTTCCTTTCATCTGCTGTAATCTGCGCCTGGCAGTTGTCAGGGTCTGCTCAGCCGCAGCCCTTCTCATCCCCCGCCCCTCCGCCTGCAGTGTTTGTGCTTTGTCTGGTATTTATAGATCAGCTATCCTTTCTCGCCCCAGAGGGACACTTTGGACTCAACCAGCAGATAGAGCCGGTGTTCGCTGCTCTCTGCAGCACCGCAGGCCTCCTAAATCAAGAAGTGTGGCTGCCTAGTCCTGAAGAGAGGCCAGTGTGTCTGTCTGTCCAAGATCCACCATCGGAAGGGAGGCCAGTGTGTCTGTCTGTCCAAGATCCACCATCGGAAGGGAGGCCAGTGTGTCTGTCTGTCCAAGAGCCAACATCGGAAGGGAGGCCCTTGTACTTGTACAAGGCTTTAGAATTGTCCTGTAACTCTGCTTCACAGTAAACATCTTTATCTAGCTTTTTGAGGGGAAAAAATATATAAATGTATATATATATACATGTATATATATATTTAGAAATGTAAATTTCTTTTACATTTCTTTTTATTACTATTTATTCATAGGAAAAAGAAAAACATTTTCTTGAGATATATATATATATATATATATATATATATATATATATATATATATATCTCCAAATGTAGAACGGTCGGAAGAACAATGGACGCCCTTCCTAGCAAGTCGGGGATCGGAGGCGGACGCCGCCGCCGTAATATTCCGCAAGACGAATCTTCTCCAAAATAAAGATGATTCACGAGCCGCTCTGATCAGCATAGAAAGTGTTTATTTTCTGGCAGAAATAAGATGCATTTCGACCACAGCCGTGGTCTTGAGGATCTCATGTGATCAAGACCACGGATGTGGTCGAAACGTGTCTTCTTTCTGCCAGAAAATTAACACTTTCTATGCTGATCAGAGCGGCACGTGAATCATCTTTATTTTGGAGAAGATTCGACTTGTGGAATATATATATATATATATTTAGTGCATATGTGTATAACATCTATATATATATATACTCATAATTCTTGAAAAAAGGTTGAAGTGACGTTATAGTTAGGAGAAAATTTCAGTGACAATGTAACATTTTAAAATTAAAAAACTCTGAAATTCGCTGGTTTGAGTTAACTCTAGTAAGGATAACTCGGGCCGTATGGTGACTATAACTCGCGACCCCACCATGCACAGTCTTATCATCAATGATGTAATTTCAAATGTTGCAGTGGTGTTATCAATGATGTTATAGAACATGTCATGAGTGATCTAATGTGTTGGGTAATTAGCAACCCCTCGCTGCACACGGACTAAGGCTTTGACAGAAAGCAAGATCTTGGTCTAGAAAGCCTGCTTTTTTTGATTTGATGTAAATCCATTCAGTAGCTTTTGAGAACTTAAGTTAAAAAATGTATGTATACATCATGCCTCTGCCTCCTGTGTTTTTGCTGTGTACTGGACTTCGTTTTTGCTGGTCTAGATGCTTTGGGCACTGCTGATCAGTGCCAAAGTGCAAGTGCTCCCTATGTAAATTGTGAATATGGATTGGTGTTTCCATCATTGGCTTGTTTGACTTACTCCTAAGTCCCTCGTACAGTGCACTATGTGTGCCCAGGGCCTGTAAGTCAAATGCTGCTAGTGGGCCTGCAGCACTGATTGTGCCACCCACACAAGCAGCCTTGCGAAAGGTTCTCAGACCCGCCACTGCAGTGTCTGTGCACAGTTTGGTACTGCCATGTCGACGTGGCAAGTGCACCCACTTGCCAGGCCCTAACCTTCCCTTTTCTTACATCTGAGTCACCCCTAAGGTAGGCCCAAGGTACCCCTGTGGGCAGGGTGCAGTGTATGTGAAAGGTAGGACATGTACTGATGTGTGTGACATGTCCTGATAGTGAAATACAGTGAATTCCGTTTTTCACTATTGAAAGGCTATCTGTCCCATAGGATAGAATGGGAGTTTATTTATAACATCTTATAAATAGAACTTCCCATTGGGACAAGATGAGAAGATGAAGTTTAGTCAGAATCTAAAGATGCATCTTTTAGCAAGGATGATTTTTACATTCTGTATTTGAAAATACCACTTTTAGAAAGTAGGTATTTTCTTGCTTAGCCATCCTGTGTGCCTCTGCTGGTTTGTGGATTGACTGTCTGGCTTTGGAGTGACAGGGGATTTGCATTAACTGTAGACAGTCACTGGGGGGAGGGGGGGAGTTGATGTGTGTCCTGCCTTTCCTGGATGAGTCAGGGCTGGGCTGAATAGACCTGGGCTGCATTTAGAGTAGGGAGAGAAGATTTCCTTGCACTTGAAAAGGCCTGGTCTGCCTTATACAATGCTGTCTCCACATCCTGCTGGGAAGCTGGAGCAGAGAGGACATAACTGTTTTTGATGGAGCACAGAGCCTCTCTGCCACGGGAAACAGACTGTACTATGAAGATTTTACTTCGTATACCATTTACCATACATTTTGTACATCGTAAAGACTGTTGGCACGCAAGTCGTTAGCACGCAAGACTTCACCATGCATTTTAACAGTAGGTGGCAGTGTTGCACCTTATTCTGGGTGTTAAATAAGTACGTAGAATTTGGTTTGAGGAATGTTGCCTCCGTGCTACTTGAAATTGATTTTGAGAGTTTAATTTATCAGGTAGGCCGATTTAAGAGCGAGTGATAGGCCCCTGTTACTTACAGTGCTTGAAGCAAAGTGGATTAGCAAGCTTTATACTTGTGGTAGGCTACACTATAGCACTTGAAGTAGGACTTAGAGGTAGAAAGTTTAGTTTGATTCCCGGAATCATTAGTGTTAAACATGAGTTTAGGGAATTAGTAGTGTGTACGAAGTTATTTACACGAATAACAAGTCAATAGCAGGGCTGAGAGTGAAGGGCTGCCTGATGCTAAAATTATTCAGTCTGGTAGAACCTGCAAGATTTGCTGCCCAATGGTGGAAAAGATCTGCAAAGCTACATTTAGAAAACCTAGCCAAAACCGAGGTTATGGAATGACAACAGCTTGTTTTTCACATATTTAATACTGAGCAATGTAAACTTAGCAGAGACTCGACGCAGGCGAACACCAAAGCCTCGTATCACTCTCCAGTGATCAGTCCTGAGACTGCGCTGACAGCTCGACTGCCCGTGGGTCTCCCAGCCATGAAATGGAACTTACTTGATTGCGGACAGCTGGTACAATTCAGTACAAGACCGTACTGAAGGCAAGCGTCTAAATCAAGTTAGCTGCACAACCCTCAAGCGCTTCTTTTTATGGAACATGGAGCACTTTGGAGCAGGACCGACGACCAGAAAAGAAAGTGCTGCATACAGGTAAGTTTAATCTGCATTCTATAACATATTCAGTACATTTACAGCAAAGAGAGATAAATGGTATACGTGGTGAAACTGTGCCTGCTAGTTGTTTGCGTGGTAAGTGTACTTGAAATGTTAATGGATGCACAAGCGTGGTAATGGTGTGTGTGGTTAAATATGCGATGTAAAGACTTGCGTGGTAAAACCACGCGCGGGAATGTTATACAACCCTCTGCCACAAGAGAACAAAGGAAAATGCTGTATAAATATTGGGGCCCATGCCCCAGAACTTTAGCTTACTTCTGGACTCAAGAGGAACCTCTGCCAAGGAGAAGAGCTGGGAAAACTGAAGGAGTAGTACTGCCCCTTTGCTGTGTGCTGTCTGGCGTTGGCCTGCAGTGGCTGTTTCTGCCAAGGAGAGGATAAAGACTTTGCTGTGTGCTGTGTCCCCTGCTTGAAGAAGATCTCCAAGGGCTTGAAGTAGAGCTTGCCTCCTGTTCTGAAGTCTCAGGGACACAAGGACTTCACCACCAGCTCCCCTGAACTTCCTTGCTGGGAGTTCTGACCTGCCAAGAGGTGCCTGTTGCTGTATTAAGCCTCTGGAGGTTGTTTCTGCTGTTGGGAGCTGGAAAAGAGACGCAACTAAGAGAAGCGTGACGCATCCGCACCCGCTTTCGATGCATCGCCGCTGAAGAAACCGACGCAGCGCCTGTCCGAGGCTGGAGAAATCGCTGCATGTTGAGATCACCGCACCGATTCCGATGCAGACCCTGCTGTTCATCACCTCCCTGCACAGTAAGAAACCGACTCATCACCTCCCCTTCAGTCAGGAACCAACGCATCACTTCCCCTGCGTGGCAGTAAGGAACCGACACATCACATCCCCTGGAGTAAGGAACCAACGCATCACCTTCCCTGGGCGTAAGGAACCAACGCATCACCTTCCCTGGGCGTAAGGAACCAACGCATCACCTTCCCTGCGGCTGTTTTTGTTTATGATTTTGACGCATCCAAGGTACTTTGTGTTGGAAGTGTCGCATCTATAGTTTACTATGGACAGAACAGTTTTTACCTTCTAAAAGTTACATTTTGATGGCTGTATTGTGGATTTTTGTCGTTTTGGTCTTGTTTGGTTTAGATAAAGATTACGTATTTTTCTAAACTAGTGTGGTGTCCATTTGTAGTGTTTTCACTGTATTACTGTATGTGTGCACAAATGCTTTACACACTGCCTCTGAGATAAGCCTGTCAACTCGTGCCAAGATACCAAGGGGGTGAGCAGGGGTTATTTTAGAAGTCTATTTCCCTTACCCTGACTAGGATGAAGGGTCCCTACTTGGACAAAGGTGCAAACCATTGCCAACTAGAGACCACCATTTCTAACAATGCTGCAGAGGATCTGTGGAGCGGTCACATTTATAGATAAGATCTGATTGGCATCACCACATCAATAAAGGTGTGATAGCAGTCAATTTAGCACTCGGGGACCCAGTCCCCAGTCCTGAAAATAAGTATAAAAAACATAGAGGGGAGCAGGGCAGGGATACGCCGCAACATAATCTTTAGGGGTGGGGTGTGCAGCCCTCCTTCCCCGAGCCATTATCAGGCCCCAGGGACCCCATCCCCCAGAGTCCATTACATTTTCAGGGGAGGAGCGCATGAGGGGTCCAGGCCCTGCGCCCAACTCCACACTGCGCATGCCGATGGACATCTTACTTTAAGTTAAAAAAAGTAAAGTTTCGCTGAATAAACAAAGATTAAAGTGGTATTATAGTTAGGGATTGTAATAATATGTTATTGTACATCTAGGGGCATATGTATGAACAAACCGTTTTGCGAGTCCTAAATAGCGATTTTTAGCGAATTGCTATTAAGGACTCGCAAAATGGAATGTATGTAGGTTTCGCAATAATAATTGCGATTCCTTAGTATTCCTAAATTACGAGTCGCAAATTGCGATTCGCAATTAAGGATACCTTCCCATTCATTCCTATGGGCCTAGAGGCCCATAGGAATGAATGGGCAGACATTCGCAATTTGCGAGTACCCATTAGGTACTCGTAAATTGCGAATGCAATTTCAAGGGTGTCAAAAGGACACCCTGTTGCACCCCTGAAATATGTATGTGTGCACATGTGGTGCACATACATGCCCTAAGGGCATGTATGTGCGCCACATGGCACTTTGAAAAATGCAAAAAGTGAATTTTTCAAGAATGCAAATTACCACCAACTTGAAGTTGGTGGTAATTTCATGATTTCTTAGGGCATAATTGCACAACTTGGGTGCTTCCTGCATTGCATTTAAGGAATCGCAATTTGCGATTCCTTAAATGCATTTGCAAAATAGGGAATCGCAAATTTTGCGACTCCCTATATTGCGAGGGCCTTTTGGGATGATACATCCCAAAAGGCTTTTTCCCGTTCGCAAACGGGCCGATTCATGGAAATATGTTCAGTAAAAGTACAGGATTATAACACTTCTTAAGAAATTAAGCAAAGGGGGCGGCTCCTGCCCATCAGTAGCCTTACCAAGTATAGAACACTAGGCCAATCAGAAGAGGCTAACACTGCGTAATACCTGCATGGTCTGAGGTGCTGTGACTTGTTGCTACTCACGTGATCTTTGTTCGTGACATTTTGGGACTGCCCAAGCTAATGCAATTACCAGCAACGGTAATTTCTACAGAAGTGATTTGCAACATCTGTTCTGGTGAAGTGCACGTAGACTGTTCCACTTCCACATATGGTGTACCCAAGCGCTTGTGGCTAAGCTAGCATCATGTACTGTCTGAATGTGGTTCTTGAGCAAGCCTTGCGTTACGAGAGCAGCTTTACTTTCAGCAGTTTCAGAAACATTTAATTAATTCTTTTGTGTCAACGTTCTACTGGCCTTTAAAGTAGTATCTCAAGTAAATATAACTCATGCCCTAAAGTAACTATAACTCACGCCCTCGCATGCACTGCTAAATACTGCATATATTACATCACTCATGACATGTTCTATATCATTGATAACATCACTGCAACATTGGAAATTACATAATTGATGACAATACTGTGCATTATGGAGGTGCGAGTTATAGTTAATTTAGGGTATGGCTGCCCATGAGATTTCCTTTACTAGGTCACTGTAGTAGTGTGTTTTTTGCAGCTACTGTGGTAGACTGAACTTGTAGCATTTGTACTAGGACAATGGGTTTGGAGTGGGAGCTTTGGTGCTGATTAGAGCCCTATAGTATGTTGCACAACTCTGTAGCCGAACCCCCATTTCTTGAAGTAGTATTTCGTTTTGCTGGCAGTCGGGTAAGGGACAATGCAGATTTAGCACACTTGTAGCCCTTCAATGTGTCTCTACAGTTCCATAACTTCTGATCACTTTGTTTCCTTATTGGCTGGACTAGCTGAGATGCTAGGTCCTTGTGGAGTCCTGGGTGGATCTGTTAGTTGAAACAACTCCTACTCAGGCTTCAGTCAGGTGGGCCTAGGTTTGGTCATTCTTATTAGAGGTTCAGTTCCTCTCCTACAAAACAACACAGCTCCTCTTCTCTAGTCCACAAACTGGGCTCCTCCAGAGACTAGAGTTCATCTCATTTCAGGAGGACAGCAGGACATGGTCATATCCTCGGTAAACATCTCTGTGGTTTAGTGCACAGTGTCCTCAAAGTGCAGATGAAGTAAAAGTTACTGGTTCGAAGGGACCAGTTATTATTCTCCTATGGAAGTGCTAGTAGGAAACCAAAGCCAACCAAAACACATGCTTTGTTCAGCATTCCAACACTCCTCCAATCAGGATACTCTCCAGGTTGCAGGAGGTTTCCTCTCTTTCATGTGCTTTTGCTGGAAAACCAGAGGCGGAGCTGGTTCCAAACCATGCAGGGCAAATTTGGATTCAACCCAGACTCGCCAAGTCACGCTAGAGTACAACCTGTGGAGAGCAGTTTTAGGCACTGTACTATGGTGATGGATTAGGAGATGTACAGTCCACAGCCACGGTACAATTCCAGGTCCAGGAAGCCAAGAAACAAAGATCAGGAAGGCAGTTATGTCCAAAAGTGGACAAAGGCATGCTGCAGGATAACCACCATTTTGTGAACTGCGCACACTGGGTCCTCAAGTCACATCATTCACACTGCAGAGGGTGTTCTGGCCCCACTTACACCAAACATATCAATGGCACTGCACACCGTACTCCACATGACAAGTGGAAGGTGTGGGAGTCCAGCAATGATGGGCTGCACTGACTTGCAGAGATACAGGCAAGAAGGTCTGCATCTGTGCGATTATAACCAGCTACCAACTCTGTGTCTCGCCTAGGGGTGGGCATACCTAGTGTAATTCAGTGTGTAGCGTAATCACACAGAACTACCTAAAAATTCTCAAGATTATGCATAATTCTGCAAGAAAAAGTTATTCTGCTTTTAATGCTATTTCTTAATGCAAAAATGCCCCCTCACATCCAAAATGGACGTGAGATTGTATTTTGCACTATGACATAGTACTAAAGGAAACAAAACACAAATATCGAGCATAACCAGCCATCCGCGATGCTCTATGTATTCTTGGGGTAGGATTTTCCCCCAATTTACTCCCAGTATCTAGCGCTATTTTGTTTGTGCAAATGCCCCCCTCACCTCCAAAATGGGCGCGAGAATGCATTTTGAGATAAGAAATAATGCTAAATGTGCTCTTGGGGTAGAATTTCTCCCCAACTTAGTCCAGCATTTAACACTATTCTCTTAATGCAAAATGGATGCAAGGATGCTTTTTGTGCTAAGAAATAGTGCTAAATGCGGCAGAACACAAACATCGAGTGGCCGCTTGCAGTGGCTAAATGTGCTCTTGCAGTAGGATTGTTTTCCACAAAATTACTCGAGCAGGAGTAATGACGTTATTATCGGTAATTGTGCATTAAAGAGTGACATAGAATTACCAACATTACTCCGATTACTCCAGCGTAATTAAAATTACACCCAAGTCTAGTCTTGCCATGACCTGGTGTGAGAAGGCTGAAGTTCCCCACAGCTGTGGGTGGGGTTACACTATGGATGCACCATGTGATCACACATGTAGTGAATTTAGGTTGTTGAGTTCACTGTAGGCCACAAAATGAAGAAAAGGACTGGGTGACTCAACTTTGCAAAGCCAAACAGAGCTTCTGTCCAACAACTGATAATTATTTGCATCAGAAAAGCCTAATGTTGGAAATATGGCATCATGATGAGAGGCGGCAAACCAAACAAATGCCCTCTCCATACGTGAACCAATAAAAGGGGTAGCCTAAACAATGGCGTCTTGTGGTACCACATCAATGAGCGACACAGAGGCAGTAGGCATCCCCAGCACAGTAGTGTGTTCAAGCAGCGTATGTCACGGGGGCTGTGGGAACAGCCTTAGTTGTTGAACAAAGTGAACAGTTTAGTAAAGCACTGGAAAAACACCACAGAAATCCATAAAAAACACTGTTAACAGGAGAGTCTCTCTATAGGTAAATACCAGTTGCCTGAAGACTATTGCTTCATTTTGGGAAACCTCAGAATGCATCAGATCTGTTTTGCATTATTCTTTACAATCTTCTGTACTCTGAGGAACTTCCATTAAATGTACCGAATATTTATTTATATTGCACAAAATGTACATAGACTTTAAAAACGATTCTATAAACAGCAGAGATAAAATAATAGTGTTTTTGTTAAATATGCATAAACAATTGCATGGGAACAAAGCTAAAATAATAATATTGTTAATTATGCATGAACATATGCATGCAACAATGGTGCACGTGCAAAGGTGTAAATCAGTGGCGGCAGGCGTAACAAGGTTATGTGCCATGCTTATAAATGATGAAGATGATATCATTCCCTTTGAGTTTGATAACACAAGATGTTTTATGTTTCAACAGTGAGATATAAACAGTGTGTCAGGCTTGTGTAATGGTTGTTCACATGTCTTTCTTCAGGGAAGCACTAATTCTCAGGAAATATTACGATGATGCAGCAATTGTTTGAACTATCCGCCCCTTCAGTGAATTTCTGTAAAGGTTATACACACATCACTTTCTAGCATAAGATAGTGTTTATCAACCTCAAAAGGATGAAAATCTATGCTGACTTCACCTAGGATCAAAACTTTGTAGATGAAGTAATACAAATTCACAGCCTTTCACCTTGGACATCTGACACAGCCTTTTGGTGTCACCTTCCTTAAATTACTTAAATATAAGTTTGACACAGCAGATCCGATGTGAATAAGTCAATCTGCAGGGTATATATTGAGCGTTTAAGTATAGATTGCTATGCTTATTTACGGAAGGTACTAATTGTTCCTTGTGATTCTTAGGTCGTAAATTCCCCTCTGCTGTATTACTTGTGCACCTCTTGCTCTCAAAGAAGTGGGATTCATAGTAATTTGTGGTTTAAATACTTGCTGCTACTGCTAAGACCAGTAGCGGCTGCTACGGGGCAGTGGTGCTGGGGCGGAGGTGAGGAGAATGTGGAGGGGGGGGGTTAAGAAAAAACGAAAAATTCACTTACCTGCCAGCAGCTGCTTCTCCTCTGATCTCTTCAGTCGATGCAGGAAGCAGACTCACCTAGCCAATTACGACACTTCTGTCACCAGTATGACAGCAGTGTCGTGATTGGTCTGAACACAATGATTGGGTGCTCAGACAGGCAGTGGGAGCCTGTGCATGTTCTCCACCAAGGCTGTGCCTTGGTGGAGAACATGCTAAGTGCGCACAACTGTTTGGCCGACCGAAGATGGCTGGCCAAATCGTCATGCACGCTTAGAAGGGCTCACCACTCCTCCCCCTGCTTTGTGGGCAGCCCCGCCCCGCACCTTCAGATCCTTCTGAAAAATAAAATAATAATAACATGGTGTTATTATCATTTTATTTTTCCTGTGGGGCGACGTTCCTCCCCCTTAGCAGAGGAGCTGCCACTGGCTAAGACATGAGAGACTTGGCAGATTCAAATCCCATGATCCATGTTTCACCAGAGTAACAGTGGGTCCTTCTGAAAGTATGTTAGTGACTGCACAATGACATCTCATACTCCACAGAAATAATAGTGGCTACTAGACAGAAAGGACTGGAAAATGAACATCTATGAGTGAAAAGTCCCTATACCCACCACTGCATCCTCTACTACAATTGCAGACCACGTAAATATTTTCATGAAAAATTGTCCTACAATATCAACTTACTTCTTATACCCCCAGCTTCTGTGGTACCAACACAAGCTGTTCCTGTACCATCAATATAGACCCAGCTCAACCATAGCACAAACAATTGCAATCATAGATACTGCTGGACTTGGCCTTATTTGCCGGGTCATCCTCAAACGTTTTGCCTTCACCCTCCTGTTTTCTGAACCTGTTTTTCTTGTTTTTTAGGACTCTTCACACTTTACCACTGCCAGCCAAGTGCTAAAGTGCTTGTGCTCTCTCCTTTAAACAAGGTAAAATTGGGTAACACCCAACTGCCACATATAATTAACCCGTACACCCCTGATAAAGTGGTACTATGTGTACCCAGGACCTGTAAGTTAAATGCTACTAGTGGGCCTGCAGCACTAATGGTGCCATCCACCTAAGTAGTCTTGAAACATGTCTCAGGCCTATCATTGCAGCCTGTGTGTGCAATTTTACACTGACATTTCGACCTGGCAAAATAAACCTTTTGCTATGCCTAAACCTTCCTTTTTAGGTCTCGCCTGAACCAGCGCACATGCGCTGCTCTGCGAGGCTTTTTGTAAGGGCTTCTAACTCGGACCACACGCTCGTGCGGGTGCTTTTTTTTTTTCTCACACGCTATTGGCCTTTGCGTGCGTCTTTCTAAGAAAGACAGCACGCAATTGGCCAAAGGCGGGTGCATGTCCCGCCTTCTCTCTCCCCTGGCCTAGGGAGCTCGGGAGCGAGCAGCAGCGCGGCCGGGTGCCAGCTGCATACCTCACATTCCTTTTGCGGCCACGTGGCCGCGCTTGTTCTAATGTGCTTTCACTTTTGTTGTTTTTGGATCAGCGGCGCGTTCAGGGGCCATCTGTTGCCGTTCCTTTCTTCACTGCGCTCAGCTCTAGTTACTATTATGCACAGCAGTTCCATAAACCTCGAGTGAAATTCGGGTAAATGAGCGTCTTTAACATTAAGTACTGACATTCACTGGAGTGAGATAGCTCTGAAACGCGTTATCATTTTAGCCACGAGATTCTATCACCAGCATTCTCCCATTAGCACAAGTAGGAACAGTTTGGCGACAGGTTCAATGGACCACTTGTGAGCTAGCCAGTGTACTACCCACAGTACTATATCGTAAGGAGGTATTTGTAAAGTGCAATGTTTGTCAATGCCACGGCCTCTTTCCTCGGTGGCCACTTCATGCCGAGGCCTGTCGTGTGCCTGAGTTGATTTCTTTTGGTGAGTTTCGTGTACCTGTGTTGCTGTCCCGTGTTCATGTACCTGTTGTGCTGGCGCAGTGTCCATGTCTTACTGTTTGGATCTCCATGTCCATTCCCCAGTGTTGCATGTCGGGAATTATTTCTTAAATCTGCACGTGTCTCTCCGCAGCGGTGCCAGTGTTTTGTCAGCACCTGTCTTCCGTGTGATGTCCCTGTCAGTGCCTTGCCTCTAGAAGGGTGTTCTTCTTTTGCTTCTCTCCGGGCCGCATCTTTTTCTCTCTCCAGGGCACTGGTGACATGCTGGAGGCGGACACCACGGACAGAGAATATCCGCTAGAGCGTCCCACAAACTGAGGTCCTGGAGCATTTCACTTGTCAACGCTAGGAGATCGCCAGTCTATATAATACACAGCAACATGGTAATCATGTCACCCCCTTCTTTACCTCAACGTGCAAGATCTATGCTTAATTCCTCTCTCCTTAAAGCATACTTGTATATATACATGGCCGCTGGAATCATGAAATTCTGAGGGCGATGCATTTTTTGCATAAATATGGATTTGCTGCATTTGCCACATAATTCACCATATACTGTGTGATCTGCAGATTGAAAAACCCTAAAATAGTTTCTAGCTCAAACGGATCAAAAGATACTAAACCTTGGGTGACAGGTGTTAGTCCACCCTGCCACATAATTTGATTCTCTCCTGCCACATAATTCTAGTTGCCCTGCATACAACGAAATCACTTCCATTTACCTTCTTTCACTATCCCCAGCAAAAAGAAAAACTGAAAATGTTGCCATTCAGCATCCTAAATAAAATCTGCTGATGCGAATTAAAATGACATACCACTTTCACCACCCCACCATCAGGGTTGCTGGCTGACTAACACAACCCCCCCTCCACAAAAAGACACAAGACAGACACTGAGGAGTAACAGATGTGCATCAGTGGAGCTTGAGACTGTCAAGAGAATGGATGGGCTACAGTGCTCAGATATTGACTGGGGGCGCTTCAAACTTCACTCCCGAGCACTGTAACTTACAGGGTTTGTTATTATTATGCCCCTTTAATGGTACTCAATGTGTCTGCTTTCGCAAGAATGGAGCAAAACTCGAGACCTCGAATTCACCGCACGTTTCAACAATGAGCGTTTAACTCATCGAGCCAGCCTGCAGCCTAGCGTATGTACCTCTTTGCAGGATGTTTTGTAATACTCAGCTTGGCTGTTAGGGGGTCCTCACAGCACAAATATATTATCTTCGTCCACTGATTCCTGTTAAAAGGCACCACATCGACATCTATAGAGTCGTTTAGCGTGTTGTTAAGTTAATTAGAATCCTCGTGATTGTGTAGGGCTTATAGTAAATATCATTATTGCACTATCACAGTTGTTATTTCTCTCCGCGGGGTGCACGTGATGTTTACATTTGCTCCTGGGGGTGTGCTTGCCTGTAGCTTCACATGCTGAGGCCTAGTGCCGCAAGGCCTCATGGGGCCTCCCTGCCCCGCCCCCTGTGAGATGAGGCCCCCATATGGCCCTGTCTCCTGTCTCGTGCCTGTCTGTGGGTGAATGAATTACAAAGTGTGACGAGGGGGAGGGGATCCCAGGCGCTCGACGGGGGCTGTGAATTCACATTCTGCAAGTGCCCCTGAATGAATGGATCTTTCTTAATTATGTTTTTCTCAAGCCCCAAACAGAAAGCGAACAGATATTACACAAAGGCACAATATTCATGTCCCCATATGTTTGTGAAGATACGTTTTTCGTTTGGAACAGGAAAACAAAGATCATTTTCAATCCCACTAGCCCGCATCCCCGCAGTAATAGCCACTGTATCTCTCATTAGCGTTTCTTTTAGAAGCGGGGCTGGGCACATTCTGGACAATGTATATTGTTTTACCATTTGAGTGCTATCGTAATGTTGGTGCTCACTGCGCTGAGCGGAATGTGATTGATATAATGAGATCTATTTGGCAAAAATTCAATAAACATATGTTTGAAAAAAAAAAAAACAGCTGAACCCATTTTTATTTCATGATTTCCCATTTTGCTAAATAAGCAATGGAATAAACCAGGCAGCTCCAAATTGTGGCTCGTTTATAACCAGAGAAACTGAAGTGCAACCAGGAGTTTGTTATTTATTTGTGACGCAGTTGAAATGATGCCAACATGGCTTTCTCGCTGTAGCTGAGCATATTCAGTTTCTGATTTGATCTTTTACGGAAGGCTGTTCAGACTTCATTAAACACGAACTCAGCCATACCAGGAGTTCTCTTGTCAGAAAGCTCAAACACTCATTAGAGAAAGGGTCCCCAGTAAAAAACAAGCATTGGCATAGCCAATAGGTCTCGCCTTTGGGACCTTGTAAGTAAAAAAAAAAAAACTGAAGTATAAGACTTCACGTTTAAATTTACTTCGTATTTAGGATGCAGTAAATGTAAACGTGAAGTCTTACACTTCAGTTTTTTTTTTTACTTACAAGGTCCCAAAGGCGAGACCTATTGGTTATGCCAATGCTTGTTAATATATATATGTCATCCATAGGGCAGGTCCTAAACAGCCATAGGGCAGGGTCCAGTGTATTTAAAAAGTTTGGCATGCACTTTTAAGTTTTACATGTCTTGGTTGTAAAAAACTCATAAATTAGTTGTTCATTACTTCAAGGCCTATCTCTTCTATATGATAACATTGGATTAACCTATTACATTTAATAAGTGACAGCTTTCAATTGGGAGCAGGTATGAATATCTAGTTTGGTGTCTAAAGAATTGTAATTTAAAACCCTCTTTAATGGTGAAGTCAGATTTTAGGTCAGAATTCTTAAAGTGTCACTTTTAGAAAGTTGGCATTTTCCTGCCCTAACTATTTGGTGCCTTCAGACTGTTTCCTGGGTCACATGACTAGGTGTAGCTGGCAGTTGGTCTTTATATATTGCTCACAGAGAGTGAGACAAAGGAGCGTAGGTGTTGGTAGGATGGGCCATCTCTGACTTGATGGGGGGGATTAGCTGTCACCTACCAAACTTGCACATCACAACGGCTCTCCCTGAACACACTCACAAAGGGTTTGACACTAGTCTATCGTGACCCCAGACAAGCTGGGTTCAGGGCAGGGAGGCAAGACATTCTAAACTCCTCTGGGGGTGAAAACCTCCAGAACCTTCTCTACTTCAAAGTGATCACTAGATATAAATATTAGATCTATTATATCAAAGAGAGGGATTAGGAGCACTTAAACGTCCAGCATACATGCTCGTAACTACCACATGAGAGAAAAGGGTATGCAGTTCCTTATGCTAATTAGTGTAGAACTAGAATACAGGTCGGTCTTGTCCTGGGGAGTCAGCAGGGAGCACGACTCCTCAGGGCCCTCAGACCGAACTATTCAGTACCCCTCTGGACCTGTGGAAGACTCAGGATGACTTCTGTGTTGCTCTGCAAGTGTTGGTGGACCCGGTGGCCAGCAGAACGTGAACTGAACTTTGCAGTCAGTGCCTGCAGGTTGCAGGAAAGTAGCTCCTCCTCTTCAAGGGAGATGCTGACAGCTTGGTGAAGTGCTGGAGGCCCTCTGAAACTGTTTGGAGGATGCACAGTTGCAGGACGAGTTGGGTTGTTGAGTTAGTCAGGATAGGAGCAGGGTGGCAGGCAGGGTTTGGCGCCAAAGTCCACCAGCAGTCCACAGTTCTCGCTTTTTCATCTCTTCTTGGTCCTTCTTCTTCTTTTGTTAGGAGAATCTTAGTTCCTGGTGTCAGGGGGCTACCTAAATACTGAATTTAAGGGTGTTAAGGGGAGTGAAGAGTAGTAACCAAATGGGGCTACTTACCTTTGGGGTCACTACAGCCCCAATATGACCACTTCCTGTGGGGAGTGGGCATAATACTGTCCCAGAGTTCCTAATTCCACCAAATCAAAATAGTGGAATCCTTCTTCCTTGGGCACATCAGGCAGACCCTCTTAGGGGTGTGACTGGGCTGGTAGTGCACCACACCTTCTTGAATAGCCAATTTCCCACCTGTCCTGGTGACAAAGGTGCCCCGGGACAGGGGGTGGCATCTCTCAGGTCTGGGGAAGCCGGGTTGCATAGCAAAGGTGGCAGGGGCTTTGAAGTCCCTGGCCTTGGTATGCAGATTCACTGGCCATCCTGCTGGAGGAGGCGTGAACACGCATTTTTCCTAGCCTCAGAAAGTATGGGCTCTCACCTGCAGGGGGTCAGAAACAAGTCTATGGTGGCAGGCTGTATGATACCAGTCAGCGAGCACACTTAGAGGCTGATAGGTTTTCAGGGGGCACCTCTAAATCCACTACTGGAATCGGTTTGGATGTATTAAAGCAAGGTGTTTGATACTGTTAGAAATGGGGTCTCTAATTGGCAGTGGTTGGCACCCTGTCCATGTAGGGACCCTCACTCTAGTCAGGGTAAGTAAGTTACACACCTAAGATAGCCCCTGCTCAGCCCCTTGATAGCTTGGCACAGAACAGTCAGGCTTATCCCAGAGGCAATGTGTAAATTATTTGTACACAAACACACAGTAACACAGTGAAAACACTACAAAAAGGAGTCCAAACTAGTTTAGACAAATAGCCTATATTTATCTGAATAGAATAATACCAAAATGACAAAAATTCAACATACACACGTCAAGATATGAATTTTCAAAAATTAAATAATGTTCAGTTCTTAAAAATCAATGGTTTCACTTGATCAGCGCAGAGTACCTTATACGCGTCAAAAGTCAAAGACAATGCAAGGCACAGAGGAGGTGAGGTGCCGAAAATGAGGGCAATGCGTCAGTTCCTTACTGCTGCTGGGGAAGTGATGCGTCAGCCCCTTAATGCTAGGCAGGGGAAGTGATGTGTTGGTTCCTTACTGTCGCAGGGGAGGTAATGCACCATTTTCGGAACGCAGCCTTGGTTCCTTACTGCAGTGCGGTGTTGATGAAGAATTTAGCACCCAGGGACGATGCGTTGAAAGTCAAGTCGCGCTGCATCGATTCCACAGTTCCGAAGCAGGCGCTGCATCGGAGTCGGGGTTATGTGTCACAGACTTCGGTAATGCGGTGCTCGAGACTCATGCAGCAGCAGTTCTTTGGAGGCGCTGCGATGAAAAGCTGGGGCCGTGTTGTAAGCCGCGGTTGTTGCATTCAGCAGGAACCACCCTACGGCGCAGGCAGCGGCGATGCATTGAGTTTTGGTGGGGCTGTGTCGATTCCGAACGACGCTTGGAGTCGATGTGTGGATTTTCTTGTTTGTATCACCAAAATTCACTTCCAAGGTCCCAGGAACTAGATTTGGCACCACTTGGCAGAGTAGGACTCACAGCAGCAAAGCCCATGTTATTGTAGGTGATGTCTTTGATGGCCCTGAGATTTCTTAACAGGAGGCAAGCTCAAATCAAGCCTCAGAGAACCTTGGAAGCAGGATGTAGAAAGCAACGTCCAGTCCTTTCACTCCCTGGACATAAGCAGCAGGCCAGCACAGCAAAGCAAACAGCAAAGTGGCAGTCTCTCCTGACAGCAATCCAGCTCCTCTTCCTGCAGTAGCGGCTCGTGGAGGGAGTGCTGCGGGGCGGTGGGGTGGGGCGGGGCGGGGCGGGGGAGGAGCAGGGTGGGGGGTAGTAAACTATGGCATACGGCCGAACAGAGGTAAGTAAACAAATAAATAAATAAAACGAATTTCGTTGCACGCGCTGCATCGCATTTGGCAAAGCAGCGCGCGCAATGAAATTCATTTTATTTATTTATTTGTTTACTTGCCTCTGTTTGGTCGTATGCCATAGTTTACTACCCCCCACCCTGCTCCTCCCCCGCCCCGCCTCACTGCCCCGCAGCACTCCCTCCACGAGCCGCTACTGTCCTCCTGGCAGAATGTCCTCAACCCAGATGTGTTCTGAGTATATGGTGTTAGAGGTCCATTACTTATACCCATTTTAGTCTTTGAAGTAGACAAAATTCAAAGGAAAGTCTTTGCAGTGCACTAGACCCTGCCTTTCTCTGCCCTGGCTCCAGACACACTACAGGGGGTGGAGACTGCTTTGTGTGAGGATAGGCACAGCCCTGTTCAGGTGTCAGTGTCAGCTCCTCCCACCACTCTAGCTCAGGAAGCCTCCTCAGCCTTGTGATGGACCATCAGGATATGCAGGGCACTCCTCAGCTCCCTTTGTGTGACTGTCTAGAGTGAATGCACAAACAGCTCAACTGTCATCCTGACCCAGACGTGTAGTGAGAGGCAGGCTGAGGCGCAGAATGGTTATAGTAAGAAAATGCCAACTTTCTAAAAGTAGAACAGTCATGAATGAGAATGCACTCCTCCCCTTAATATTTTTTCATACATAAAAGACTCATTGATAAGTGCGTGCGGTCAGTGTCAGTGGATCGCCTCAAGCCACAATTAATTCAAAAGAATTCAAAGAATGGGGCACTCCTCTCGTGCTCCACACTGTCGCACTGCAGAAAGTGGGAACTACTCCCTCCAATTATGTCCATTTCATCAAAGTACTCCACAGTAAACCAATATGTATTCCATTCCTTGTTGCTCCAATATACTTTTTTTCTTTCATCACACCGGAGACAGTCTGATTAACTCTGCAATCTTTATTTGAACACTTCTAATACCAGCTGCATGTCACTCCAGACTTTTTACAACGGTACGTGCAGATTGATCGCAATATGAAGTAGGCACATCGTTTAGGTACCCAATGCATTTCGAGCCTCCTTAGGCTCTTCGTCAGGAGTTTCTACAACAAATAAAATAAACAGCTTAGCTAACCCAGTCATTCTGAAAAGTGCCTAAAATCCAACACTATAAATTAACCTTAACCCACAACCCCATTAAATACCATACCCCTACCCTCGCCCACTGAGATTCCTGTGCTGCTAATAAATTAAACCACCCTGCTCCAACCCTTCTTCCACTCAAAACATACTCCCAATACCTTTCGTAGTGCTCCCATTTCACCAAAGACTTGTATCTCTCATCATAATCCTCCCTAGTTCCCTCTTCCCCCACCTGCACCCTCTCCCTCGCTGTTAGTTCTTAAACCATGTCCCTCGCTGTTAGTTCTTAAACAAACCACCTCATCCAAACTAACCTCCTCGTGCTGCTCTCCGTATACACGCTGCTATGGGTTAGCTAAGCTGTTTATTTTATTTGTTGTAGAAACCCCTGACGAAGAGCCTAAGGAGGCTCGAAATGCATTGGGTACCTAAACGATGTGCCTACTTCATATTGCGATCAATCTGCACGTACCGTTGTAAAAAGTCTGGAGTGACATGCAGCTGGTATTAGAAGTGTTCAAATAAAGATTGCAGAGTTAATCAGACTGTCTCCGGTGTGATGAAAGTAAAAAAGTATATTGGAGCAACAAGGAATGGAATACATATTGGTTTACTGTGGAGTACTTTGATGAAATGGACATAATTGGAGGGAGTAGTTCCCACTTTCTAAAAGTGGCATTTTCAGACCTGCAATTTAAAAATCAACTTCACTAAAAGATGTATTTTTAAATTGTGAGTCCAGAGACACCAAACTCGAAATTTTCTATCAGCTCCCAATTGACAGATCCACTTGTAAGATGTTACAAGGCAGCTCCAATGCTAACCTATGGGAGAGATAGGCCTTACTGTAGTGAAAAACGAAATTAGCAGTATTTCACTACCAGGGCATGTAAAACACAACAGTACATGTCCTCCATTATAAATACACTGCACACTGCCCATGGGTCTACCTAGGGCCTGCCTTAGGGGTGCCTTACGTGTGGTAAAAGGGAAGGTTTGGGACTGGCAAATGGGTGCACTTGCCAGGTAGAAATGGCAGTTTAAAACTGCACACAGAGACACTGCAGAGGCAGGTCTGAGACATGTTTGCAGAGCTACTCATGTGGGTGGCACAATTAGTGTTGCAGGCCCACCTGTAGCATTTGATTTACAGGGCCTTGGCACAAATGGGACTTACTAGTAAATCAAAAATGCCAATCATGGAGAAACCAAATACCAGTACATTTTAGATAGGGAGCACTTGCACTTTAGCACTGGTCAGCAGTGGAATAATGCCCAGAAGCCTAACACCAGCAAAAGCGAAATGCAGCACACAGTCAAAAACAGAAGGTCAGAGGCAAAAAGACAGGGGAAACCACGCCAAAAGATGCCAGGTCTAACAGATACCAAACACTATGGATTTCATTAAAGCCATCATGTAGCCGGGGGACCCGTAATGACCAATGCCCAGTACATATACTTAGGATGCCTCTAGTAATTGAACTAGACAGCTCAGGGGCATATCTGCTCATCCAGATATGTCCTCACATGTAATATAATGCACCCAGCCATATGGCTAAAAGGCCTGTTGTAGGGCTGACGTACATATATTGAATGCAGTGTCCGTAGGCATGGCACACAGGGTGTGCCATGTCGTGTTTTCACATTTGTCTGCACCATTTCATGCAGCCTGCAATGCCAGTCTGTATGTGTTTGGTGGTGGGTCCCTTAGGGTGGCACAATACATGCTGCAGCCCTTAGGGACCATCTTTAGTACCCCTGCCCTAGGTACCAGGGTACCATCTACTAGGGACTTACAGATGTGCTAAAGGCTTGACCAACTTGGGAAAAATTGCACAGTTACCTTGTTTTAGGGAAAGAATACTGCTACTGGGGACCTGGTTAGCAGAAACCCAGTGCACTTCAATCAAAATCACATCAAATACCAGGCACAAAATGGGGGTGACCATGTCAAAAAGGGGCACTTTCCTATATTCTCAATCACATTAGATATTACTGTTAAATGCATTAGTTTAGTTACGTTCATCTCATGTGAAGTACACAAGTAATATGGTCCATGTTTTCAATTTTGCCAGATATTTCAAGATTGACTCATAATTAATTTGTAAAGTGCAATCAGCAAGATATCTTGCAAATTACCATTTTTCTCAATTTCAAAGACAGCTTTCCCGGTCACAACTAATTATTTGCTTAGTTCTGCAGGTGTCATTTGTATTATTCATTATCTCACCACTCTTCAATATTTGTCATCTCTATTATATTGGTCCCAGAAAGTCTTGTTGCAGAATTCTTAAAATCAAATGTCAATGCATACGAAGGCGCCATGAAATATGATGCAATATTTTAAATTGATTCCTTCCCTGTTTCAAAAAATACCACATAAGCTTGGACAGTTCCTTCTATTATGTGGTCTTCACTTCATTTCACAATCAGTTGCAGAAAGTACCACTGTGCACCGTGAAGTATCCCGATCAATCATGACTGTAAAATACGACTGTATAAGGTGCATACATTTTTTAAAGTGTCATTGTGCAATATCAAGTCCCTAAATCCATGTACGTAATTTGAAAAACCAGCTTGTATCTTTGTATAATCCCCATTATGAATACACAAATATTTCTGCATCCTTGTTATGGCCCCATGGTTCCTCTGTGCCCAACAGTATTATCATTGTCGATTATGCTTTTCTTAACACTAATTCCTGATTTCCTCTACGCTATTTCTGGATGTGTTGAGCACCAAATGACTCCAGGTCTGGTGTATTCTCTGCATGTGTCTCCCAAAAGTGCTTTGCAATCAGATAGCTGCTGAAATCCTTGTTTTTAATAGCTCGAAGAACTCTTCATTTCACTTAATTTGTGGTACTTCCCATGTATTGTTTTTGCTGGCACATTGCAAGACATACACCACATGATCAGTTTCACATGTTATATGTTCTTTCATCATTCTCTCTTTCCCACCAGTGAGTTTAAAACTGGTTTTGCACTTAGACAATTCCAAAATCCATTTTTCTTGCACCCAGTCTATTCAATAGTTCTCCCTCAAAGGTTCCAAATTGCTTAAAGTTAACATGTCCGCTAGGGAAGATACTTACGATATGTTGACTGCGAATGTTGTGATAATTGATTGCGTTAATAGGAGCTTCCAGTTCTTTTGAAATATTTTTGTATTTAATATATAAAATATTTGATATTTAACTTGTGTGTGTGTGACAAATTTTAATCTGTGATGAATCTCAAGTTAGATTCTTTACCTGCATCTCTACTTGTGCTAGCCAATAGTTCCGCCCTTCATTTGCTCCTCACTGAAAAAAACAATGGTTCAAGTGACGTTATGGTTAGGTGTTAGAATTAGACACAAGCCAAGGTTAAAAAAAACTCCAACCACTAAAATACTCCAGTTATAGTTTCGTGAATTAACTATACCTTGCACCTCCATCGTGCATGCTTATGACCTCCAATATATTTGAGAGGGCTATCATACATTACCAACAAGGAAGAATATTGACTTTTGCAAACATTTTTGACGGCCTACGCAAGGAGGAAAGTCATGTCAGAAAGAGTGAGTTGCTATAATTAACAGGCGAGACCAGTACCAAATCAAGGGGAATATTTACAAGTCCCTATCACCACAGGAATGTCACTTTTTCTGACGTTCCTGTGGCGATAGGGACTTCGCCTTATTCACAAGGCGGTGTTAAGCCACTTAACATGGCTTAATGCCACCTTGAAAATAAGGCCCCCTTTCACGCTACACTTAGCATGAAAGGGATAGGCAATGGGTATTGTGGTGGGCGTTCCGCGGCAACACCCATTGATTTTGGCACTGCCCCATATTTACAAGGGACACCTTCCTACACATAAACAATCATTCCCTGCAATGCAGGCACCGTTGCACAATGGTGCAAGAGTGCCTGTGTTGTCGCTAGGCAGCTATATTTAGCGCCAGCACTAAGGGAAAGGCAGGGGTGAACCGTATTCTTGTGAATACGGTGCATCCCTGCGTTTGGAAACTGTCGGAGCATGGCGTTAGCCTTCTTGGCTTAACACCACGCTCCGACAGTTTCCTAGTAAATATGCCCCAAGTTCTGATACTGGGTGCTCAGCCAGCATAGGATCAGAGATCACAACACTGGTGACACATGGAACATTTTTAGATAAATTTGAGGGGCCGCTAATCACCACATCTAACCAGGGGCCGACCGAGAGCAACAAGAAACAAGGGAGCCAACGAGGAGTAGAGAGTGGGGCAAAACAGAACCAGGCACCAACAAGAGCCCCACAAGAAAAACACCAGACAGGATTCCAAGAAAGAACTCAAAATAAGATGGAAGCAGTAGTCAATCTTTCTAATAAATCCCTAACTAATACTGAAATTTGTGGTTACCATGATTGATTTGTTTCTCTCTGTAACAAAACTGAAACTCAAAAATCACTCAGTATGTGCAAATCAAAATATGTGAGAGAGGGGGCAGGGCCCCCAGAGATACCGTCTAATTTACACGTTGGTTACCTATATTATCTTTGTGCAACTTATGCTTTCGGTAATGAAAACTAATGAGTATATTGATTAAATGAATATGATACTTGATTTTGGATTGAAATTTGTGTGGGAAGCAGTGGTCTTAGGAACAAATTTAAGAACACTCACATGGTACTTCATGACGCCCGAGAGACCTTTTATGATGCGGGCATGCAGGATTTGAAAAAAACTAAGATCTAACAAAAATAGTTTCCTGCAAAAACCTAAGCTGGTCACAGTGGAGAGTCCTGAAAGATCTACGATATGATCCTACAATTATCATAAAACCTTCAGATAAGGGTGGCAAGATTGTGGTTTCAGATCAGTTGATGGATATTGATGAAGCTAATAGACAGCTTGGCAATAAGGAATGTTATAGTCCCATTAGCAAAGATACACATCACAATGTTATACAACAGTGTTTTAGACTCTTGATGGATTTGAAAGATCAGGAATTCCAAATTGTGAATTCAGACTTTCTCAGGTTATCAACATTTTATTTAGCACCAGAATTACATAAAAATCCCACACATCCTCCAGGGAGACCCACCGTGGGGCACAATACCACAACAAAAATGGAGGAGACAGAATAACCTAGCTGAGGAAACTTGAATCTAAATAATAATTGAGTTACCAACCCAAATTCTGGGGCTTAACATAGATGAGGAACAAATGCAAATTGCAATATACTAAATGCACGCTGCAAGACATAAATGGCTTTCCTACTCTCTAAGTGCACTTTGAAGCCCATAACAAATCACAAAGTAAATGGGTGTGGAAGAGGCATCCTCCATGCTTTGAGATTGCTATGAAAGGTATCATTTGTTTATGATTGCAAATGTGGCTGCAAAGCATTGACATTTTACTAAAGTGTCAAAGCAGGTGCCATGGACTTGTAATGAGGAACCTGTCCATCCTAGAAAGCATCTACATTGTCCACATTGAGAATGCCAGCTGTGTGTATCCTGGTGCCCTCTGCATGCTCCTCACCAGACCATTCTCATAAAGATTACTTTTTCTTTTGAATGCTTCCTCTGTCCCTTTAAGGGACAGCTGCATTGTGCCAATAAGAATGCAGGCATGGAGTTCTGCAGCCCCTCCCCCGCAGATCCCCTCCCTTCTCAGCCATTTGCACTGAGTTGTAAACGGAATTCTGCTTCATGCAAACTAACATATTTTTTATTTTATTTTTGTAGTTTTATATAGCGCTGGCTAGACCCGAGGGTATCAGAGCGCTTTACATGTTATGTGATTACATTTACAAGATGCAGATGAGGGGATTCATAAGAGTCAAAGAAACGAGCAAAACATCAATAGGGGGTTATAAGGTCACAACAGTATGATACAAGGATGCATTGAGGAATGGCATCAGGGACAATAGAAGAGAATGAAAGAGTCAAGTGGTCATCTTGAAGGATCCAGTCAATGAGGGAAACGTAGAGCAGTTTGTGCGCGTTATAGATGCAAAATATGCAAATGTGTAGTTTTACAGGCTCAAAAAGAACTCGCAAAACTTTTTCAGCATTACACCTGGAAAGCTGTGACTGGTACATGTTTCAATGAGTAACTTGAAAACATTTTGCGAATTGCAAACGGCTGGATAGCTACACCCATCCATGAGTTGAAATATGCAGCCGTAGATATCTTTATTTTTTAGGTCGAGCCTAGCGCAGCGCGCATGCGCTGCTCTATGGGAGGCTTATTGTGAGCACTCCAAACTTCTCCGTGCGGCTAGGACTTCCCCCACGCATTAGGTTGGTTGTTGCCTGTGTCATTTTTTTTTCGTAGCCTGCAAATGGCTAAAGGCGAGCGCATGTCCCACCTCTTTAGCAAAGGTTCACTCCCACAGCGTTTTGCTTGCGGGAGTGAGCAGCGGCGGCAGGGTGGCAGCTGCATTCCTTACAGCGCGCGCGCACCACTCGCGGGCAAGCAGATGACCCTTTCAGCAGTGCCGCAAGCCGCCACTTAAACAATAGCAGCTGCGCCTAAAATGACGTGCTTTCTCTTTTGCTTGTTGATCGTCGCAGTTAACAGGCAATGCGACTCTCGGGGGCAGCTGTTGCCGATAAGCTATCTGTTCTTGAGGATTGGCTTTTTTGTTTTATGTTTTAAAGTACTGGTGCTGTGCGCTTTCTCCAATGCGTGTGACTGGAATGAGATATCCAAACACCCTGCCCCTCCCCCCAGTTCAGGAAGGAGAAGGGCGGTGTTTTAAATGTTGATGGTGAATGCACACTTGAATACATTAAAGGCTCTAACCAGGGGCACTTGGATATAACAAGGCACCAGCTAGCCCCCGATTGTTCACTGAGCGGTCCGAAGGACGTTATTCCGTCTACCAAGGCAGACACTTTTTCACATTCACCCTTTATCAAGGTTCTGGTAGTGAGTGCTGTGCCCAAGATCACATGAGATCAAATGGTGGAGTTGGGGCATATGCCTAGTCTAGGTAAAATCAACCCATTGCAGGTGTGACCGAGTGGGCCTCTCATTTTAAGGTAAATCCTGGCAAAGGGGCAATTACCACCTCGCCGCCCCCTTCCTCCCAGCCCTTGTGGGCGGGGAACCTGTGTAAAGTTATTAGCGCATGCCCTCCACAAATGGCCTCAAAGAATGTTTCTCTCTGAAGGGTGGGCGTGGAAGTGGGGGCAGGGAGCCGTGGCGGCATTTGTGTTTTAATGTAAGGTGGCGTGCTGAGCACTGGGCAGTAAAGTTAAACGGGTCTCGTAGCCCGAGCAGGGCGGAGAGCTCCCAGTCCCACTGCTGAGGTCCTCTCCAGCAGGGCTGCGCCGCCCACCACAGGAATGCTGCAGTGAGCGCGGGGTGCACGGCAACCGGAAGGCATGAGCGCTGCCTGCTCTTCCCAGCTCGCGCTGCTGTCACCTGTGTGCGGTGCCTGTAGTCGGCAGCCTTTCACCTGTGTGGGTTTTGCAACTCTCGCTTTCACCGGTACACACTGCCTGTAGTGAGCCCGCTTTCACCTGTGCGAGTTTTGCAACTCTCGCTTTCACCGGTACACACTGCCTGTAGTGAGCATGCTTTCACCTGTGCGGGCTGTGCAACTCTCGCTTTCACCGGTACACACTGCCTGTAGCCAGCATGCTTTCACCTGTGCGGGCTGTGCAACTCTCGCTTTCACCGGTACACACTGCCTGTAGCCAGCACGCTTTCACCTGTGCGAGTTTTGCAACTCTTGCTTTCACCGGTACACACTGCCTGTAGTGAGCACGCTTTCACCTGTGCGGGGTTTGCAACTCTGGCTTTCACCTGTACACACTGCCTGGAGTCAGCCCGCTTTCACCTGTGCGGGTTTTGCAACTCTCCCTTTCACCGGTACACACTGCCTGTAGTGAGCCCGCTCTCTCATGTGCGGGCTGTGCAACACTCGCTTTCAGCGGTACACGCTGCCTGTAGTGAGTCTTCTGTCACCACTGAATGTAGTGAGCCCGCATTCACCTGTGCACGCTGTCACTTGTGCACGATGCTCCCACCCTCTTCCCGTGGATGCCCTCTCTCAGCCTCCCGCTGCTGATCACTTCTCCACTCCAGTTGCTGCCCCCTAGTCCCACCCACGCTCTTATTTTTAAATTATTATTTTTGGGATATGTGCTGCATGACTAAAATCTTATAAGGGCCCAAAGGCGAGACCTATTGGCTATGCCAATGCTTGTTTGAGAATCCGACCCTGAGCTTCTAATCTCCCGTCCACATCTGTCTTTCTAGTGTCTTCCTTAAAAGTATGCTTCTAGGATTATTGCATGGAGAGGACGGAGTATAGAAGTGCTTTTCAGCGAGTAGCACACTACTTAGGAACCCAAGACTAGAGATTATTTTTAGGTAGATTAGTAAAATAAATTGTGTTCTTGGGGATTAGTGGTGGAAATTGTGTTAAGCAATTGCTAATTGCGATTTAATGCCTTAAGTGTATAGTTTTCAATGGAAAGAATTGTTTTTGGTGAATTAATGGAGGGAAAATATGAATTGTTATTGGGACAGGTGGACATGTGCGCCTATTAGCTGGTGAACTAGGATAGAGGGGGTAAAGGAAAAAATGTTTTCAAAGGGTTATCTGGGAGTCCATAGCAGTAAGAGGGGGTTGGGGTGAGTCAGAGAGTGGAGGAAGGGGATAGTTTGAAAGAGGTTTAGTGTGAGTAAGAGACTAAAGGAATGGTAGAGTTATAAAGGCTTTTTTTGTGTTTTTCTCCGCAGTAGAAATGCATACCCATGCACAGAAGGTATACATACCTAGAGGTGTTAACATATTACACATATGAAAATAGTCTCAAAGTAAAAAAGTTGTTCTATTTAAAAACCAATATGTAGATGCATGAATAGATATTTACAAACACACGTATTCACATTGTTGCTGTTGATAAAGTATTTTTTTGTAATTTTTCCTCCCAGTATTTCAGCAGCAAAGCACTTACACATAGATTTTCTATAATCACATTTACACATTGGGATAAATATATTTTATCATTTAAAGATAAACTCATAAGCATACACTCATCAGCTAAGATGTTATTTATATATTGAACTAGATATATATGACAAGGATAAAAAAAAAAATATATATATATTATAGTTATGTGATCGGCGGCCGAAACGCGTAATGTGGACCATCTTCGGCATGAAATAAACTTCTGATGACATCTGCTGCTGTGGTTTGTGCCCGTGTGTTCCTTGCTGGGTGCTGACACTACGGGACTTTGGTGCTGATATATATATATATATATATATATATATATATATATATATATATATATATATATATATATATATATATATATATATATATATATATATATATATATATATATATATATATATATATATATATATATATATATATATATATATATATATATATATATATATATATATATCAAAGAAGAATCCTGCTCCAACAAAGAAGAGGCACGTACATCAGGTATATATATATATATTTCCACCTCTAAGTATAAAAAGGTCAGAGGTTATTATAAATACGTAGATACAGACCCAGAGTATAATGGTTTGTAAAAGGACAAAGCTGGACTACAGTATGCTCCTCGCGCTTAAAAGGAGCCATCTAGCACCCTCATCTATGCCACAAGCAATGTGAAGTCCGAGCAGGCTCCTGGGCATGGCAGCAGGCATGGATACGGGTGGGTTCGATGGGCTGGCAGCCCCTCTATGCTGTCCACAGCCCCACCATCCTTGGCGCCGCCCCATCCTTCTCTTCCTCTGTGCCTGAAGATGAATTGTTGCATTTCCTCCAGCAGCGGTTGCCATGGAGACCTAATTAGTCATGTAGCAACCATGGCGAGAAGAGGTGCCTGATGGGAGTGGGAATGAGAGCCCAGCTCTAACGAGCTCGAATGTTCCCCTTTAAATGGGAGGCGGTGAGGCAGCGGCCCGGTATTATCTTCCCTGACAAATAAATCCCTGATAATAACATTATTAGACTCACACTGAAGGAGGAGAGGAGGCCAGAGGAAGGGAGGGGCGGGAGAGGCATCATGTACAAAGAGTGAGGGATGCAGGTGAGGCAGAGGGGAGAGAGGTAAGAAGACAGAGAGGGATGCAGGTGAGGCAGTGTGAGAGAGGTAGGAAGATATTACAGACAGAGAGGGATGCAGGTGAGGCAGAGGGAGAGAGGTAGGAAGACATTACAGACAGAGAGGGATGGAGGTGAGGCAGAGGGGAGAGCGGAAGGAAGATATTACAGAGATGGAGGGATGCAGGTGAGGCAGAGGGGAGAGAGGTAAGAAGACAGAGAGGGATGCAGGTGAGGCAGTGTGAGAGAGGTAGGGAAGATATTACAGACAGAGAGGGATGCAGGTGAGGCAGAGGGAGAGAGGTAGGAAGACATTACAGACAGAGAGGGATGCAGGTGAGGCAGAGGGATAGAGGTAAGAAGACATTACGGGCAGAGAGGGATGCAGGTAAGGCAGAGGGAGAGAGGTAAGAATACATTACAGACAGAGAGGGATGCAGGTGAGGCAGAGGGAGAGAGGTAGGAAGATATTACAGACAGAGAGGGATGCAGGTGAGGCAGAGGGAGAGAGGTAGGAAGACATTACAGACAGAGAGGGATGCAGGTGAGGCAGAGGGATAGAGGTAAGAAGACATTACGGGCAGAGAGGGATGCAGGTAAGGCAGAGGGAGAGAGGTAAGAATACATTACAGACAGAGAGGGATGCAGGTGAGGCAGAGGGAGAGAGGTAGGAAGACATTACAGACACAGAGGGATGCAGGTGAGGCAGAGGGAGAGAGGTAAGAATACATTACAGACAGAGAGGGATGTGGGTGAGGCAGAGGGGAGAGCGGTAGGAAGATATTAGAGACAGATGTACCAGAAGGGAGGGGGAGGCAACACGATTGTAAGAAAGGAGAGAGACATTCAAAATAACTACAGTGAGACCTAGAGAGCAAGGAGGGCGAGGAAAGAGAGAAAGCGAGAGTGTGGGATGTTTTAAAGACTGAGGAAGAATATTAGAGCGAGATCTGACAGAGAGAGGGAGGGATGCAATAAAGGAAGAGAGATTTGCAGAAGGAGGCAGGGAACGAGAGACGGCCGGGGATACATGCACACAGTGGAAGGAGCAGGAAAGGGCCAGTTAAGGTTACATCTTTGACAGAGAGAGACTTACACAAGGAGGCAGCAAAGAGTGTGGGGGATGCATGAATGAGAGAGATTTACAGCGGGAGGATGATAGTCAGTCTAAGGCCTATGAATATTTATGAACCATGGGAGTCTGCAGGGGGGCCCCATCGCTCTGTGTGGTACCTCTCTAACAGGAGCATGATATGAAACAGTTCCAAGTAGGCTGGCCCTTCATACATCCATGCTGGAACTTCAAGTAGTTCACAAACTTTTCCTCTACCTCCTAAAGGAGATTTGCCCTACGTCAGCAGCCTCTCTTTGGAGCAGGCTAGCCCTGGAGCAGAACCAGCGACCCTGGCCCTGTACTGCCCATTATATTATAGCTTAGCTTGGACAGTGTGAAGCAATAACGCTAAAGCCCGTCTAGACTTGTACGTCAAGTGTCGCAGATGAGTAAACCACAGTCTCCGATAACCCCGGTAACCCACTAATTCCACCTCCTCTTAGATGAGGGTTTGATCTCTTCAAACAAAATGGCCACCCTGTGATCATAATCTTGGATTTGGCCCACTAAGACCTCAAGGGGACGCAGCAATACATAGACGTAGGCCCTTTACTGTTGTAGCCAAAATGGTCATATTGTCTTCAAACAAGAGTATGGAGACCACCCTAACTTCGACCCCAGGATAACACGCACTGATGTTAGCTGATGCTTGGACAACTAAACTAAACTTCAGTTCAAGAGGAAGGGAGCCAGGGCACATCCTTGGGGAACCCCGCCATAATACTATGACATGAGGAGGTCAATGTCTATTGTGGTTGGGTGGGTGCCTCCAGCAGGGGGCATCAGAGTGCACCTAGAAGTTACAAATTTGGCCCTGTGGTTGGAGGCAGTGCCATAATATAACTGAGGTCCACGCCATAGCTGGTACCAGCACCGCCAATGAGTAGCCGCTCTGGCCTAAATTATACCAAGGGCCACTAAAATTATGCGAATGTGCGGCCGTGGCGATTTTCACATGATTATAGATTCACCACATTTGCCACATGAGCCATCATCTGCCACGTAATCTGCAGATTTTAATAAAAAAACAATTTTGTTTCAAGCTCAAATGGTTCAAAAGTTAATAAAAATGCAGTGACACGTGTTCCTGCGCAGTCGAAGGTCCTTTGAAAGGCTGGACTGGTCACCTTTCTGTTGCGTATTGCTATATTTAGATGTTAAACCGGTACTAATGAGGTGCAAGCAATGCCCAAACAATGTTACCAGGTTTAAAAAGGATGAAATATTGAAGTAATACTATTGCAAAATGTGCCACATCATGCCGCATAATTTGCCCTTTCTTGACGCATAATTTACTCAACCCTGCCACATAATCTGGCCCTCGCCTGCCGCATGATTCCAGTGGCCCTGATCATACCTTGGCTGACTTAACTACCACAAGCTGTGCAATCATTCATACCAGCAAAGGGTCCATGTGAATGCCTCAGAAATCTCTGGGACAATATGGTTCTTTTAACAATATTATGTACAGAATGAAGGTCTGGTCTCCAGTGTTACTGCCCACCTTAAATAAAGAGCGGAGATCTGAAACCAACACCCTACGTCTATCCAGACTAGCAAGCCATTAAAGGTTCATATCTTAAATGGTTTTGAAATGGCATTTAGTATTAGATTAGTGTTGAAATGGGGGCGCCAAATGACCACTATTCTTGCATAATGCTCTAAATTTGGGTTCGTAAACAGTACAGATTCTGGATATGGGAGTTACCAAAGAGCTGCATTAGGCTGCAGGTCAGCTACATTTATAAAGTCAATAGCTGGATGACAACTTCCAATATCCTCTTTAAAGCTTAACGTTCTAAATGCATTCAGGTCCATTGTTAGCTCAACTTTACAGGAGTAGCTTCAAATGTCTCTTATCATGGCCATTTCATATTATAGTCAACAGTCTACTCATGAAAGCTGAACATTTAATTTGCAATCAGTGGCCACATTTACTTGTGTCTTGCTGGCAACAGCGTCTCTAACATTTGCAGACAGGATGTGCTTTCAAGAAAATGACTATTTTATCTGAAATTGTGTATTCTTAACCAAATGTTTAAACATTTTCACTTTTTTTTACTACTTACAGTCAACGGAAGGTTTTAGTTATTCACAGTGTTTTGAATAAACCTTTCCCTGTTTGAACAAAAAACAAATTTTTCTTGTGGTAATTGCCCCAGTGCCCTTTGGAGGATCTTTGGAGCCCCATGCAATACATGTTGGACCCTCCAGTTCTGAAACCGCATCTGAATCACCTTGACCTTTTTGGAACCAGTATCGTCCAGGAAAATATTATCAGAAATCAGTGCTTAATTTGAGCTGGTGGTTTCCAGTGTTCGGCACTTGCACTTAATTGTCAACACCGGGTCTTGTAACAGTCTGCCACATGGTGGCGCTGTCTGTCTAATTTAAAGATGAGCACAACAAAAGTTGTTTATTAATCCAATATACATTAAAAATGACTATTGATTTCCACCCAAGCCATTCTTATAGCTGTGGGGGCCTGGAATAGACTGAATTGTCACACTTGTAGGAGTGTGTTGATTAGTAATTGTGTTGGTACTGCCACTGGCAGCGCTGGGACGGGCAATGTTTGACGCAGGCTGCAGTGGCCTCCTGACGAAGGCCCTGGCACTTTCTTTTTACAAATTAAGCACTGCCAGAAACTCACAGATCCTGTCAAGGTAAAAGTGGAGAGTTGTAAGAGCGTGCAAGCGATATAGCCAGCTCAGAGTGATCGATTGATCCACATGAACGGAAGAAACAACATTAGAAAGGAAGGTAGGACCAGCTTGTGCAGGAAAAAATGAAGTGAAGGGCAGCTGGGCAGACAATGCCTACAGCTCGCTGACATGCAGAGCAGAGGTGATTGTGGCCAGAAAGACAGCTTTCTGAGTGAGCAGGTGCAATGGGCAAGTGTGCATGGGTTCAAAGTGCATCACGAAAGATGGCATCAAATAAAGGTGCCACTGTGGCAATACAAACGGGGAAGGGAGAAACACATGGGTTAACCCCTTCAAAAATCTAATAACAGTAGGAGACTTGAATAACGAAGGCTGATCCAGTAAACAGAATGGCAGAGAGGGCTGTCAAATAACCTTTATGAGTTCCCACAGCCAAGCCGTGGCAGGCAAGAGAAAGCGCAAAGGACAAAACATCTAATAAATGTTTCTTGAGAGGGTCAACTCTCCCATCGGCGCATGAAGAAATGAACAGGGATCATCGACCTCAATAAACAGACTTCGAATATGGTCGCTCAGATCACAAAATGGCTGCTACGACTTCTGCCAGATGATCAAATAAGCTCAGATTGTCTTGTAAATCGCCAGGGATGAAGATGGAGGGTCAGAAGGTTTGAATGCAGAACCAGTCCCTCCAACAGAGGGGAGGTCCACCCTTAGTGGAAGTGAAGAGCACAGCTACAGGAAGGACAAATTTGAGCAATGCACCCTCTGTGCCCAGCAGTGCTTAATTTGAGCCAGTGGTTTCCGGTGCTCGGCACCGGCACTAAATTCTTAGCACCAGCGCTTGTGACAATCTGCCACATGTTGGCGCTGTCTGCCAAATTTGGGTATGAGCACAAAAAGAGCTGTTTATTAATTAAATATACATTAACAATCACAAATGCATGCCACCCAAGCCATTCTTATAGCTTTTGGGGGCCTTGAAATGTATAAATTTTCACACTTGTAGGAGTGCGTTGGTTAGTAGTTGTGTTGGTACTGTAATTTGCACCGCTGGCAGGGGCATTGGATGGTGTAAGCTGCCGTCTCCTCCTGACAAAGGCACTGACACTTATTCTTTTACAAATTAACCACTGGGGGCAAGATGTGGAATATAATCTGTGCACAGTCTTGACGCAGCTTCCTCAGAATCAAGTGAATCCGAGGTATGGAAGGATAGGCGTAGTGGAGTCGGAAGCCTCACTTCAGATGGAATGCATCTCCCAGGGCTCCTTGTAGCGGAAGCTGCAGGGTACAAAACTGAAAGCAGTGCTTGTTCTCATGAGTAGCAAAAAGATCCTCCGGCGACGTACCCCAGAAGGCGAAGATGGATAGACCACTTCCAGGTCAAGATGCCACTCATGACCGGCAGGATGGCACCGACTGAAGTCATTGGCCGGCACGTTCAAGGAGCCACTAGATGGTTTTGGACCAGCCAGACAATCTGAGCCAGAGCCTAAGACCTTAACCTCAGCACCTGCAGATACAGGAGAGTCTACACCACCTCGCTTCTGTGTGCACCCATCATGGTCATGTTGACCTGAACCAACCATCTGCAGATGGAGGGCAAGAGTGCCTCGAAGGCCAGGCGCATCGCAAAAAGCACGAGCTGGCTGACTTGAAACTTCTGTTTGACGGAGACCAAAGGCCCCTGACCTTCATTGCATTGAGATGCCCACTGCACATTAGAGAGGGGGCAGCGGGCACCATTGTGGCCACCACTGGTGGAGCGTAGAAAGGTTTCCCACATTTAAGGTGACAACACGTCACCACTGCAGGTTCAGAGACACCTCTGTGGAAATCCCAGTGATGACCTTAAGGGCTCCCATTGCTGGGTCCACTGGAGGGTAAGGTCACACTGGAAGTGAACATGTGCCACCAAGCATGAGGAACCAGTGAAATGCAAACGGCGATCAGGGCCAAAAGGCACCGGATAGACAGAGCTGTAGAAAAGAACTCTTGAAATATTGGGATCATAGCCAGAATGTCCCAAATTCCACTGGGAGGTGGGAATGCCAAGAGGCAGACCTTGTTGAGCTCTGTTCCAATGTAAAGGAGACCCTGTTAGGTTTGGGGGGGAGACTTGAGGGGATTGAGGGAAAGCCCAAGGTCGAAGATCAGAGACACAGCCTGCAGGTGGTCAACACTAGGTGCAGTAAGATCACCAGTAATCGAGGTACAGTAATCTATTTTTTTTTTACTTTTTCAAGTTATTGCTTTGTCACATTTTTGTCCAGATTGAGAATTTGTACCCATAACAGGCTTAAAGTTGCTCGCAAGTATCCGATGAAAGGGTTGGACTGGAACCCAACCCTGGAGGAGAGAGTGTCCAGTCTCAAGACCTTGTCACCACAATGTGTTATAGTGGGAAAGTCAGGGCCCTATTTAGAGTTTGGTGGCTGTGGGGCCTTCCGTAAAAACACACAATAACATCCCATCCAATAAAAGTGGTGGATGTCGTGGCCTCCCTGTTTAGAGCGTAAAGAGTCTAGATTCACGCCATATAGGGTGGACGGCACATCCGCCACTTTATGGGAGATGTTCCATGTCTTCCAAATTCTAACTAATGCCCTAGGTATCAAGTTCTGCCTTTTCTGTTGTACCACAACTACAACAAAGAGGCGTAAATAGGAACCGTCCAGCACATCCCAGTGTTGGAAAGTGGATTCCAAAGATTACTGATGGGAATACTTTATTTTCCCAGAGCACAAGACTAACCCAATATACAGCAATAATTAATAGCCACTGGATGAACTACTAACTTTGGGTTACAGAGCAGCGTGCTACCCTCTATGAAGCACGTCAATGCCTGGTCAGGGAAAGTAAGTGCTATATAAATGCAATTACAATATGATAAAATACAACGAGATACAATACAGTTGTATATTCTTTTTAACATACTGTAAAGTGTGTCAAACTCATTGCTTAGCGCTGCGGTTAATTAAAGGGCTTCCAGCAGTGCTGGCCCAACACCCCTAATGGTTCGGTACCACTTCACTTTAGAAGTTCGTGTCCCTCATCAGGGATGTGCTGGACACCTGTGCTACTGCGGCTCCTCCCTCCCAGCCATCCTGCAAAGGAACACTGGCAGCTTCAAGGCACCTCTTCACAGTTCATGATGTTCAAAGCATGTTGGGCTGAAAGAGACAAGAGTTATTGGGGTATCTTGTCCAACCAATGGAAACATCACATCTTCCTGCTCCTAAACTCTTCTTTGCTTTCTCATCTATGAGTGGCAAAAATCCAGTGGTGGCTCCTCCATTGGGGCGTGGGGGCGTCGTCCCACTGCTTTCTTGCAGTGCGAGAAGCAGAAACATAAAATGGTAAAACTACCATTTTATGTTTCTGCTTCTCGCACTGCGAGAAAGCAGAAGTGGCTGGTTGGGGGCGAGCGGGTGGGCGATCCTGCTCGAGGGCAGGGGGGGAGTGGCTTGCCCACTGTTGTGGGCCTTGACTGTTTGGTCGGCCCCAGGGCAGACCAAAGCAGTCATGCGCACTCTACACTTTCTCTATGTCATGCAGCCTACATAGAGAAAATGGCCTCCCAACAGGTGCCCAGCTGGGGCGCTGTCCGCTGCACCCCACCAATCACAATGCTGCCATTGCAGCGTTGTGATTGGCTTAGGGGAGGGGAGGGAGGCTGCCTGTAGAAAACCGCGCAGACCCAGCCAGGAGCAGCAGGAGCCGAGGCGGCGGCGCGTGTGACCCGGAGGAAGGTACGTTTTTTATTTTATTTTAATTACCGTACCGTAGAATGTCATCTAAATAAATCAAGGTTCTTCTTGCATTTATTTGCAATAAGCAATATGACTAAAACTGATGAGACTACCCCTGACTTCGATGTAAAGAGGACATGGTTTGGTTTCTAGAGCTATGTGGCCGGATCGCTGTCTGCTGGTATTTGTCACCGAAATTGCCTACATTTATGTTAATCAAAGAGGTGTGCGCTGTACGGCTCGGTTTTGTGATGGGAAAATGTTTATTTCTGTGCGTGTTGTGCTGGGAATCTGAACAAGCCGAGGTTGCGTTAGAGAATGTTACCCACAGTACTATTTACAGCTTCATGCTGGAGATTCCTTCGGATTGCGTTCTGACCATGCTTAGGAGGGGTTTTAGAGTTTGGCATATGCCGGTCACCCAGCAAAAAGCGGCAGGCGTCCTCTCTGCCCTGTTTAAAATGCATTCATGTCTAGGCGAAGGGAGAGCGGCCCACTTCATGGCAGGTGACCCTGCATCCACCAAAATCTAAACGAGGCCTCCTTTAAGCTCTGCGGGTGGTATGTTCCACCCAGCAAGTATATATGATTGGAGTGGAGGCAGGGCCACCAGCAAGAGTGCACGTGATGAGGGAAGGCGTAAAGGGGGGGGGAGGAGGCGAAAGGCCGGGCAGTGGTGTTCTGTGTGACTTTACACCTCTTGCTTTTTTACGTCCTTTCACTACCCCTTCTGTGTCTTGTTTAACCCGTGGTTGGAATTGGTGTATACATGAAGTCACGGATGACAGCGGTTTAATCTTTTTTAATGCTCATGTGGTCCGTGCATACGGACTCCCTACAGAGTATCACTTATCGTATGACAAAAATGTCACATCCACTACATCGACGTAACCACTAAGTCAGTGTAACCACTAAATTGCATGGTGCGTAGATGTGTCGGCAAATATATATACTTAACCTGCGATGTGGTAGGCATTGTCGTGGATGTGGTATTTTTGTATCATATGATGTCTACCACTCACTCTCATTCACACTGATGCACTGCACCTCAGTCTGCAAAATGTGAACCCAGGTGACATTTATACCCTTTCCACTTGAGCAAGGTTCCTGAAAGAGTGTTGATTTTGGCTCCTAAATCCAGACCAATAAAATGGTGTATTGTTGTGAACAAATGTTTACTAGCCTGTACAGGATAATGCAGTTTCCATGTTCAGGGCAAGAAGCGCGAACAGCGAATTCAGGGCCCCCTGAGGTCTCAGAGAGGTAAAAGAGGTTTAAAAAAACTGCAGACCGCGGTACTTCCAGACCCCTCACAGTGGCAGCTTCCTCTTGCTCTGCATGCAGCTAACCCTGCCCGTGGAAAACATAAAACCCTTCTATTTCCAGGCGCACAGCGCTTGTTGTTAGATTAATAATAGCCACAGCCTTCACGTACTCAAATAATGCTATTTTATTCCACATTGAGTAAGGTCTGGTATGAACACAAGTCAATTATAGGCTGCCAGGAAAACCTTTATTCTCAATTAGTGACGCAAATAAAATAATGCAATATTGATGACATTTTGTCACAGGCCCGTATATCAGAAGTGCTGCTAACAACCGTATTATTCCTGTTACCTCTCGAGGCATGGCTATGGTACAGTTCATATTGATCTTGTATGGTTTTCTATTTTCATGAGCTATTTTTGAGTGTGTTTATTGCTTAAATGCTTTAGTTAATCAGATAGTAAACTCTGTTAATAAAAAAGACTGAGAAATAAGCTATATATATTTATACGTGTTCAGAGCTACCACTGGTAACAAATATAAAGCAAAGAGCCCAAAGGCAAGGTAAACAGAAAGCCCCAGGTGTGGGTTGGCTTTCGAGTGTGCAGATCCTGGCATGACATTTAAGGGGTACATGTTTCACTTTTATTATTATTTTTTTTACTGTTATGTTTTTACATTTAGGATTTTGCTAAAGTAGAGTCATTTCACTGTTCTGATTTGAGGTAATAAAAGGAAGGCTTTCTTTTGAGACAATGCGCTTATTATTTCAGATAGAAACAACGTGATTGCTTTTTCGCAGTAGGTAGTGTTCATGTGCACACACCTGCCTCCAAACGAGAGAATCCACATGTGTAATTCTAAATGCCTCCTTAGACAATTATTCCACTTCATAATGCTAATGACCTGCACCAGTGGCAAGTCTTTATTTTAGTAGCTGTTTGGGCCACTCCAAGCGCCACTGGCATAATAAGTTTGCATCTATATAAGTAACAGTCTTCCGGAAAACTTAGGAATCGATATAACATCCAGCAGTTGGTTTCTAAATGACCCCAAATATTTCTTAGCTCTTTTTAACAATGAAATACCCATGCAACGCTCATATTCCGTCTTGAAACATCAATGCATTGATTAGGTCTACAGTCCTCCACAAGATTTCCTCCACAAACATCCCCAGCACTGCCGCTGGTCGATACTGCCTCATTGCAAGAGACAGCTTTGTTTTATTCAGTGAAAAAAATGATAACCCAACAATTGCACTAATTGGCAGCATACTTTACACAGCCATCTCCCAAGCAAGAAAGTTTAAAACGAGCATTAGAGAGACAAAAGAGTATGTGAAAGAAACAATTTTAGTAAGACGAGAGAACAGATTCACAATTGCTTTATTAACCTTCCTGCTTTTTCAAATTTGCTTGAAAATGCACCATTTGCCCACTCTTTTTTCAACATTTTCTCGGGGGGAGAACCCCCCAGAACCCTCTGTAAGTGGTTCAGGCTCGCTCGCTCGCCACAGTGCAGTACGACATTTGTTTTACGCCCACCACTTTCAAATGTCACCAGCTGCCACTGCAAAAATCAGGAAATGTGGCTTCCTGTGCCTGCTGGCTGCAGGACGTGGGACAATCCCACAGAATATAGGACAGGAAGGACCTCAAGACCTGGCTCCTCGGATGACCCTAGCACTCAACGGAGCCGTCCCCCCTCCACCCCCCAGCGCCTTGAGACCCTTGCGGGTGAGTAGTTGCACTATACAAGCCCCTGATTGATTGATTGATTGATTGATCCTGCTCACGAGACGCAAAGCCTGGGGTGGTGGGGGCGATGAGGCCCCTTCCCGCCCCCAGCAATGTTATATAATAGTATATTCCGCTCCGCACATCTTTATATATAGTTAATGACCTGGCATTTATTTTTCATGCTTATTTGTTTTAAAACCCAGGTATTCAAGCAAAACCCTGATGCGTGTGGGTAAATGTGTTTAGTGAGGTAAAATAACATTGTAGAGGCCTCCTGGCAATTAGCATATTTACTCTACATAAACTCACTGTAACATTCGATCTCTATGGCAGTTTCTCCTACACTGTGGTGGGCTTTGCCCTGTTCACTGTAGTAATGTTTATTGCACTAAAACACACTTTCTGCCTGCATACCTTTCAGCTGCAGTGTGGTGTGATTTGAATGTCATTTTTTAAAAATAAAATACACTAGTTTCTGCAAAGCTGTTTGAGGAAAAAGACGTTCTTGTTTCCAGGTTTTCATGCCAGGCAGAGGAGGGCATGTCTAGGCAGAACCACCTTGGAAACAGAGGTGTCATGTGGGAACAAATGACTTTAGGGAACACGCAGGGGACAGCAGGCTCATGGAGCTGTGCGGTTTTGAAGCAGGGGATCTCAAATAAGAAAATCAATTCTGTTGCCAACAATTTCTTCTTTGCAAATGTAACTCTAGCTGAAGCAAGTCTGAGTCTCAGGAATAGATGGTCCCTGTGGTACTCACAGACACAACCAGTGAGGTGTACTGGCAGGATCATGCCTCCCTTCAACTTGTATGGTGCCTCCTTTGCCCTCTACCCTCTTCCCCAAACATCTGTCCTGTGTCTACAGCAGGGGAGTGAGACTCAAAGGCTAGTAACACCTCACTCACCATTTGAGAGCTGCTGCTTAAAACTAGTGGTGGGCAGAACTCGTGGAGTTTTACTCCGCAGAACTCCACGGAGTTACATAAAAACTCAGCGAGATTCCACGGAGTTCCGCGAGCTGCAATATTTCAGCACTGGCACTGTTTTTTTGTGCCAGGACCTTGTTCTGTGCTGTAAAATCAGTGCAAACGGCACCACACGCTGACCCAGAGTGCGCTGCTTCTTTTTGCCACTTTAGTAGATTTTCTACTCGAGCGGCAGCATTCTCAACACAAACGGTAGCGACCTGCCATGACCGCTTACATTGAGAAATTGAGCCAGGACTTGTCCTAGTGCTCAATTTTTCTTGCTCGCCAACTTACTGTTGGCGAGTCGTGCGGGAAAAAAACACTGTCACGTGGCAGTTTGCTGAGTTTTTCCGGAACTCTGCCCTGCGGGTGGAGCAGGGAATGGGCAAAACTCAGCGAACTCCACCGGCGGAGGGGAGTTTACAGCTCACCCCTACTTAAAATACACACTCATGTGCAAACAGTGATGTCCGGCTTTCTGTCCTTGCAATGCTTTCATCTACTCGTATGAACAGCTAATGGTGGACCTGGTACTCACCCTCTCTACATGAACATGTCAATCATAACTTCTGCTGTGACACTGGGAGGGAGGTTCAAGGCAATAGAAGAAATCCCCAATATAGTGCATCCTTATACATAAGGGGGCAAGGGAGGGGGCAGAGCAACACTTCTACTACCTCACCTGCATTTTGTTTGTTTTAGTGGGGAAGGAGAGAAATACATTTTGAATATCACTCCGCACCTGCCAACTGAACGGACGTGCTTTTAGACTGATAAATGGTACATGGTTGATAGATGGATATAGATTTTATATTATTATAAATCACTAGGTACAGGCAGAAGTTCTTTTTAGAGCTTTGGCTACATTGCGGTACTGGAAAACAAGTGCTTATTGTAAATGAAGAAAGAGGTGTTGCATGAGAGCTCTTGAATATGTCAGTTCTAGGATTTGTGGGGCAGGTAAGGAAAGAGGCGCATCGCGAGAGCTAAAGACACCTCAATACTCATGTAGGATCATACCTGGGACACTCTGCCTATATCTCCACAGGTACATGGTGCATACATCAAATCATGACCAAGGGCTTAGGGAAGCACCCACTAGCCCAGCTTAAACGGGGGTGCTTGGGACCGATTAATTGTTTTACAGCCCTTCTTAACTTTCATCTCTGGCTCAAATGCCATGGGAAGTCAGAAGGAGATACTGGACGAATAAAGTACCAGGATATAACTGTGTGTCAAATAAGCTTAAAACAGTGACAAAAGAAAAAGATAAGTTAGAGCCAAAGGAGATGCGATAGCAGGTCAGAAGGAAACCAGAATGCAAAAAAGAAAAGAAGGAAAGTTTTTAAAAAAACATGATGGAACATAAACACAAAAGATAAATAGAAAGAAGGATGAAAAAGGAAACAAAGGAAGGCAGACGGAAGAAAAGAATGAAGCTTAGAAGGAAGGATAGCAGGGGAAAAAAAGAAAGTAACAAATAAAAATAAAAGATGAAAGGAGAGAAAGAAAGAAGGAAAGCAAAATAACAGAATGAAAGAATGCAAAGTAGAAATGAGTGACAGATGGAAGGACAAAAGAAGTAAAGAAGAAAAACAAAAAATTAACGGATGGAAGGAAAACAGAAAGAAAGATGGAAAGAAGGAGTGAAAGAAGGACAGGAGGGAAAGAAAGAAGGAAATCAGAATAACAGAATGAAAGAATGGAAAGTAGAAATGAGTGACAGATAGAAGGACAAAAGAAGTAAAGAAGAAAAAGAAAAAATTAACGAATGGAAGGAAAACAGAAAGAACGATGGAAAGAAGGAGTGAAAGAAGGACAGGAGAGGGATAAAAAGAAAGGACAAAAAAAGAAGAGAAGAATGGGAAGCAGAAAGATGGAAAACAGCAAAGAAAATTAAACATGAATATTGAGACAGGCAGAAAGCTAGAAAGGTGTACACATTAAATGAACAAGCATTGGAAATGCAGTAGGTCTCGCCTTTGTTTAAGTTAAAGCCATTTGCTTTGCTAATGGTATTGTTTTATAGCTTTGTATTATTTAGTGTCCATTTACAATGCAATCGGTTTCGCATTTGTGAAAGTTAGAGCTATTAATGTGGTAAATGATATTGTTTTTTATTTATGTTTTTTTGTTTGTAGTGGAGTGCATGCATGTTGTTTGTAGTGGAATCATGTGGTTTGAATTGGAATTGTTAGTTGTGGAATTGTGTGGCCTGGAATTGTGTGGTGTGTAGTGTATTTGTGTAGTGGATTTATGTGTTATGGTGAATCGATAGGGATGAGAGCTGTGTAAATAGAAAGAAAGCTTGAGGAGGCTAGGTAGTTTGTGTATGAAGTGGTGAATGAAGTCTAGATAGAGTACCAGAAATAGTGTGTGTGAAAGAGAGAAAGAAGGAGAGAGAAGTTTATAGATGTATAAAGTATAAAGAGGCTGCGTTTGTGTACGCAGAAGAAACCAAAAGAAAAGGAGGAGAATGTGTGTTTGTAGTTTGGATTTTTTTTAAAGTTATTGTAAAGAAATTGTGCTGAAAGAGCAGAGAGCGAGAGTGGTGTGAGAGAGAGTAGGAGAGCGAGAGAGGGAGTAGTGTGAGGAGAATGGGAGGGAGACTTCCCTAGATAAACAAGAAATGATTGTGTTTTGTAGTGCATCGGGCATCTTCCAGTCCACTGGGCAAGGTATAAACACCAGATGCTAACATTTCCAATGTTAAAGTGCTGGATAAAAAAAAACAAGTCTATTGATAGGGAATGTACGACACAATAATAGAACACACATACCATGAACTAAATTGCCTTTAACTATTTACTTTTTCGTATTTAGCTTACTTTTTAGCATTTCATAAAGTTAATGTGTGCACTGATAAAAATTGCCGGTACAGCATTACTTTTCAGCTCGCAGTGTTACTATTTTATTTCTGGGGTTGTTGTCCGAGTCCTTGGAAAGCATACCCCCTGCCCCCCTCACTCTTCCTTTTACAGGAGGTCAGAGATGCCCCTGCCCCCTTCCTCTTTCCCAGCAGGGTTCTACGATAGCTGCGTATAATTGTGCCCTGAAGGGATCCGGAAGTCTGCGATAGGGATAATAAACCTTTTAGCGCAAGCTTTGTAGTTGTTAGTATGTGTCCCTACCAGGGCACAGATATTTCAAGGAAGAGGCAAAGGTTTTGTAGTAATCACTCCAGGCTGGTTGAGATGTTTTAGGAGTATTTATTGTAGATCAATAGTACAGCAGTAATACAGCCCCACCAGGAGCAGCCAGCATGGTGCTCAGCCCGTATCCAACTGTGGTTTTCATGCACCAACATTCCATGTTACATCATCCATACAGGGTTCCACTGGTGGAGCAGTGGATGACATGAACAGCACTATAGCTAAGATACAACATATCCTCCTTTCTTCCAGAAGGAAAACAGAAAAGAGAAATATAGAATCAGATGTAGAAACTAGAAGAACAAAATAGAGGGGAGAGTACAGGGAGAAACAGGGCAGAGATAGAGAGAAACAAAACAACCAAGAAACTTGAAGAAACAGATAAACATAACCTGTTTCCCATCCTCCTTTCTATAAATGAGAAAAGAAAAGAAAAAATAGAAGGAGAAACCATCAATGACTACCCTCTGCACACCTACTGGCCAGGTAAGTATGCGAGAAGGCAACCCACATCAGGAGGAAACAAGACAACAGAGAAGAAGAGGAATGTCCTCATACTTCTCCATAAAATTTAGAAGAATGAATCAAAATAGAGAACACCACTGGGCTATAGTGTTGAAAACGAAGCAAGAAGCATTAAAAAACAAACGCCCAGCGTAACGTAACCCATGCACTATGGTGAATGAAACCATACACTCGCCAAGAGTAAAAACGTGCTTGTGCATGGGCAACCTCGAGTGGAGGTAAAGCAATGTGCACTGTTATAATAAAAAAAAAATAACCCACACTAGACACCTTAAGTAAGGTAAGAACGTGCACTGTAGAGAAGGTAAAAGTCATGTAAAGTCATGTCCGTGTAAGGACGCACCTCGACTGGAGGTCAAATGTTATGCACAGGATGATAGGGAAAGACCCAACAAACACACCTCCGGAGAGGTCAAGAGATTGTGCATTGTAGATGCGGGACAACCGTCCACGCGACACACCTAGTGTACTATGAGGTAAAACATTGTGCACAGAACTAAATGAGAAGAACCCATTAAACAGATCGTAGAGAGGTCAATGTTGTACACTAGAGTAGCAGGAAAACAACCCACGTGAAACACCCCGTGAAGAGGTAAAAAAAAAACATTGTGCACTGTAACAAAAGAGACATACCTCGTGGAGAGGTCAATGTTGTGCACAAGAGTAGCGGAAACACAACCCACGTGAAACACCCCATGAAGAGGTAAAAACAACGTGCACTGTAATAAACGGGAAAAAAAACCCTACCCCGTATGGAGGTACAGATATTGTGCCCAAAGTGAGGTAACCGGAAAATTAGACTATTACATAGCAATGTGCATATGACATGACATGTCTTGAAAATACCCAAAACGGTTTATGAACGTGCGCAACCAGAAACAACCATTAAATATGAAATACTGTAGATCGCTAAATGTCTAATGCCTGTGAAAATAACGTTATAATATGTTAAAGTCCACAACAAAGTCGTAAAACATCAATGCCAAAGGTGTGCCTGTCACCATGATCCAATGGGACAGGCGTTCATAGTAGGTAAACGGGGCATTGTAGAAACAAAACAGCTCCAGAAGACTTGCCACATGAAAATACTTTGCAGGGGATGCAGTGTACATGGGCTTGCCATAAGCAAAGTACTTTGCAGCAGACACCATGTCAGATTGAAGATGGAAAAGCAAATGAGCTTGTGGAGAACTCACCACACAATCTGGAAACAAAGTACAGTGTCCTTGTCTTGGGCAGCTGATCCATGCACCCGATGTCGTGCTCGATGTACATAACGTTGTAAAACATGTGTTGGACACCCAATCCGGTGCTGTTGGCTCTGGGGCCCGCTGCATTTTCCCCATAATGAAGAGCTTGTCTCCTCACACCGCGACGGTAAAGACGATCCGATGATAAAGGCAGGGTTGATGGAAGAAAACGGAAGTGAAAAAAAAATGACGAAACTGCCGCCAACCGTGAGGACAAGAGAAAACTTCTGCAAACCGCAAGATGGAGGCACGCAGTTGATGTCACTGCAGGGTGGCTCACAGTGCGCCCACACACCAACAGAGAACAGAAACAACGCAGCAGTGCCGAAGGTTCCGAGAACATGAAGGAGAGACGTCGGTGAAGAGTAGTCAGGCGGCACACACGAAGGTGAGTGTGCACGCGCGTATATTTTCAAAATGTCCAGTAGCGGTTGAACTGCCGTTGTCGCCACAAAAGTAAAACACCCAAAAAAAACTGTTCTAGGCAATGTAGAAATGTGACAATTAACTGGATCATCCCACCACTCAAACTTAGGTGACGCGCAAGGTTGCGCAAGCGTGAAGGTGTTTGAGCGTGAACTGCCATCGCATGTCACACAAAACTAGCCATGAAGTGACTGCTGTGCCCCACGTAAAAGACGAAAATAGACTCACCACCTAGAGCATGAAGGTGTTTGAGAGGTCCATGTGTCCAACCAGTGTACGCGGTTGTGGCAGGATAATACTGTCCCAGAAGGTGCCCTTTTATTGAAGATGCTCAAGATTGAAGACACTGTAGATCGATGTGACAGAACAGAAGAACCTCACTCCGTGCTGAAACACGAACTCAGACAGTCTCTAAATACCTCGGTTGAGGAAACCACACAAGCACAGGCAGTAGGTGATAACCTTATTGTAGTATCCTCAGGTTTATATATATGTTTCTTTACACCTCTCTGTAACTAGCTGCTCAGCCAGTGTGAGTGTTCCGTGTAGAATGTTAGTGTGAGTGGAATGCTTGGGTGCCTGGTGTGTGTGTGGTCAGTTGGAAGATGGGCTGAGCAGCTAGGAGGCTGCTCCTGGTGGGGCTTGCTGTAGCTTTATATCTACTCTACTCAATAAACCTACTACTTAACTCAGCTACGTCTACCTCGTCTACTTCATTACCTGAACGTGTGGATTAGAATACTACACTTATTTGTAGAGGCTCTGTAGACACAGGAGCTTGGGCTGCAGCTTTAGAGACGCTGTAGGAACAGAAGGCAGAGACTTGAGCTGCGTAGAGACTGGAACTGGCACTTTAGCGTAGAGGGCGACTGATGGGAGGTCACTGGTGGGGCTGATGTGTAGCCAGTAGGTAAGTAAGTGCAGCTGTAGACAGAAGAGTTTCTTTAGCTTGAGAGTAGGTCCTCAGATACTCCAGACTTGAAATTGAAGGCCTTAGAGGTAGCACACGCAGATTCTTTGCTTCAACTCGTCGCCATAAAATTGTAGTAATCACTCCAGGCTGGTTGAGATGTTTTAGGAGTATTTATTGTAGATCAATAGTACAGCAGTAATACAGCCCCACCAGGAGCAGTCAGCATGGTGCTCAGCCCTTATCCAACTGTGGTTTTCATACACCAACATTCCATGTTACATCATCCATACAGGGTTCCACTGGTGGAGCAGTGGATGACATGAACAGCACTATAGCTAAGATACAACAGGTTTGTAAGCAAAATAATAACCTAACGAGTGTGGAAGGCTGCTGGCTGACAAAGCCACGTTATGGCAAAAAACAATACTGCTTTCGGTTGTGGAAGACTGCTGGGAAAGTTGTTGGCTTACAGACGATTGTGCATAGCAGTACACGGCTGCTAAGCTTCCTCTCCCCCTCCCTGAATATAATGAACTGCTGCTCCAATTGAATCGGCTGGGATGGGAGGATCAGCCAGAAAACTTCGAAATAGTAGTCCTAGTGTGAACGGGGCTGAATCAGCAACAAGAAGGCAATACTTATTAATTGAAATATACACCAGCATCGCAAACTAATACATGCGCATCACCCGAAAAAGTAATTTTGATGTGGGTAAAGGTATATTTTCAAGTGATGAGCTTTAACGCCACCTAAGCACTTCCGTGAATTAAGTTATTTTCTGTTGTGGCTTGATAAAATAGATGGGTAAGAAACACTACCAGCATAGGAAAAACAACAAAACGTCCATCACCGACAGCCACTACGGAGCGTGGATCCTCTGTGAGGTGGAGGGGGCACGCAGCCCAAGCTCTCCGGTGCCACTCCATGTAAGCCAGGCAGAGCAACAGCCCGTACAGGAAGCTTAAAACTAGCAGTCCCAATGTGAGAGGGCTTTTGAAAAGTAACGATGATGGAGCAGGGGAAACAAAATATATTTTGTACCCCTTGGAAATTAATGACCTCATAATCAATAATGATACTAACCATTTGAAATGCATGTACTAACCAACAGGACACACCCTTTTTCTTAAAACAGTACACGTGGGTAATACGCTTATTTGTGCAAAAATCTAATTTACTTACAAATGTGAAATTGTTTAATGTTAGAATTGCAATTTGCGTAGGAAATAGAATAAATTGCATGATTATGTTGCATAGTGGAATTGTATTGTGGCAAAGAATCCGGATGGTAAGTAAATTGGCTTTAAATGTCGCTTCTGCTAGGTAACATCTAACACGGGTTTTTAGAATGATGGGTGGTAAACAGAAAAGCTTATTTTCTTTGTTTTAATTTCGGTTGTGTTTGTTCTTATGATAGTTTTGTTCGGGCCTGCTAGGCCATGCTTCGAAAATGGCTGCTGGAAAGGATGAGATCACGTGAGACGAGTAAAGATGGCCTCTGCGCAGAATCAGTGTGGAAGTTACAAGTCACGTGTATGCGGTGTGTGTTCGGAGTGAGAGACGTCAAGGACAGTCTGACCTGTAACAAGGATTGTGCCAAGAGTTCAGCATAAATGCCTGGGAACCGGATGGGAACAGCGTGCGAAAGAAGGGATGGACTAATGTGTGACCATCAGAGTTGTTACAAAATGGACAAACAAATTGAACTATGTTCGGATAGAAGGATCATGAGACTAAATGTGTGCGCTATTGTCCCCCAAACCGGTTAGAACAAGGAGGGCGATGAGGTGACCATCACCACCCCTCAAATGGACCAATTAGCGTGATTTCTGCCCCTAAGGATTGCAACTTTTGGGTGTAGTGAGCCAGAGAATAGGGTATAAGAGAGTCTGTTTTTACGTTATGAAAAAAGCTTGTTTTCTATTTTCTACCTGGATGCTGCGAGAGACTCTGTCATTTTTGACTCTGAACTTTGACTGGGGAAGGAACGAGATCGTTGTGGGAATTTCCCGGGAGGTGCGTCCGAGGAGGTATTAGCGGGACAGTCAGTCAGTTTGGGAGTCCTATCCTGTGATCTGCGATTCATCTCTCTATGGTGGACCATTCTTGTCATCGCCCTAAGGCCGAGGGTAATGAGTATTTCTAAATTTTCCTAAATCATTTCCTTAAATGTTTATTGAATTTTCTAAATGTTTGATTTAATAAAAAGTTTACTTATTTGCTTGAAGTAATTTAGATAAAATTATATTCTAACTCTAAAATGAGTCTGTGGTTCTTTAAAATAGAATTGTGATTTATAAAATGTCAAAGGTTTTAATTGAGATTGAGCTGGTCTTGATCGCCATCAACTAAGTCCTACTAGTTGGTCCATCGACCAAATAGCGGAGTGCCTTGATGTTTAGAACCGACAGGATCCACAGTTAATGTATATAATGTATAGGTTAAAATTCTGTCAAAGTTAATAAGGTACCCCGTTTGTCCAGCTGCTCAGTATCCCTTTAAGCGTTCCTGATCCAGAGGATTGAGTCAATTTATGTATGCAGTGCTATGGGCCCCACCGACATCAGGTTTTTATGCTAGGGAAGAGTAAGTGTTTCTGGGTCAGTGGCGTAAGGGGAAACAGTTTTGTTTTAGCCGCGCTGGATCAGATTTCTTGGTAGCAGAGATAAGGTTACTATAGATTAGTTTGGTGATTTATGTATAAATTGATTATTGATTTATATGTCTAATACTCTATGTTGAGTTTGTATCATGTTATGTGTAGTCAAAGATTTTGAAGCTTCCGGGAAGTAGGAAGTGGACACATTGTGGCAAGAGAAGTCACACGGAACTGTGCATTGTCTGATTTCAAATTGGTGATAACACAGGACTGTGTTATGTTAGGGAAATTTCATGTACGAATTGCATATGAGTGATATAGCAACAGGTTTTCTTGTGAAACTTTGGCCATAATTCTCAGGAGCAGTATAGTCTCCACATGTGTTTTATCCCCAGAGAAATGGGTTTACTTCTTGCTTGAGAGAAGGGTAAGGTAGAGGGAAGTGCTACACTTATCGAACGAAATAGAATTTCTTGTGAGGTTGAAATAAACTATCCTTTTGTTTAGAGAAACAGACAATGGAAATGTGTTTTATGTTGTAACTCAGTGGTTCCCAAACTGTGCGCCGTGGCACCCCGGTGCGCCACCAGAACTTGCCAGGGGCGCCGCGCACTTCTTGGGAACGTGTGAAAGGTAGCAAGTTTTCTTTACGTACGCCTCAGTTCTAAAACAGGTTAGTTGCATATTTGAAATGTGCACTTGCGGCCCGAGTACACATGTCTTGCGGGGGAGTTTCGAAGCCGCACCTGTCAGCCTCGGGAATGTTTTGGACCAGCGTATGACGTGTTGCAGGGCAGGCGCAAACAATCATGACAGTGATGCTGAGCGTTATTGCTGCTCGTGCTCTGCAATGACTCTAGTAATGGTGTCTACCAGGAAAATCAGGTAATTATAGATGTGACATTGTTTGATTAAAACTTTTTGTATATTTACCAGCAAAGCTAATGTCTTCATCGCCCCTTCACTCCCACAACGTGTCCTTCATGTGTATCGGAAGACATCCAGTGAGCGAAGGTGACTCGTGTGCAAAGAATGTCGAATGCAAGGAAAGAGAGGCCTTGGAAGAGGGGCGCAGTTGCAAATTCTAACGAAACCTTCCTCTGAATACACACGATAATAATATCCTATTCATGTGTGCTGCTGATTTGTAGATCACTGAGCGCAGTGCGGTTCATTCAGGTTCATGGCATGCAGTCCCCCCCTCCCCCCCTTTAACCGAGCACTGGACCTGCCAATTTCTGCCAAGAAAGAAACAACACACAATTAAATATTAATTAACTCCCTGCTCTGATAACAGCCAGAGAATAGCGCCCATATTCTATCGTCTGGATCCAGTAATCAGCTCAACAATAAAATAAAATAAAATTATGGTGGTGCTTAGCAGATAGGAAAGTACATCACATGTGCACTGTATATTCTTTTTTATTTGCGCGTGAAAACCATTATAATTCAAGATATTTGGGTAACATTTCCAAGCCCTTGCAGCTGCTTCTCTGTTGCACTTGGAAGCTAAGAGCGCTTCGAGAAGCCTTGAGCTGGCATGGCTGAGAAATTAGAGATATTTTCCTAACCAAAACTATTGGGGTTTTATCACGCTCAGCTGTGAGTGTTTGTGAAGGTATGGGGGGCGTTTGAGATGACTGGAGAACTATGTTGTGTGCGTTGTGATCTTTCCTGCCAATACAAACAAAATACCACGTCGTCAGTTGGCTTATCTTCAAAAATTAAGACAACAACCTTCTTACGCTCCCTCCCCACTCTTTCAAATATTCACCACTCTCTAAAACTTTAGGAACGTGGTAACACCTACTCATCTATAGCAAAATACGCTTACACGTGTGACTCACGAATCAGCACGAGTCAGTTTGGAGGTGATTTCACAGCACTGATGATTCCACTGTTCACACTAGGAATGTTCGTGACCAAGGCCTGCTCTAGTGTCAGCTACAGGACTCAACAGACAGCAGCACTTTGCATGAAGGTGCTTACTTCAATTATTAGTCACTTATCATCAACACAGCTCTAGAATACATTTAAAAGTGATCTCAAATTATATTTGCTGTTTGAAGCACGTACAGATCATAAGGGCTATAAAAAATACCAGCTTTGGGTGGGACTTAAAAATACCGGTGGTGCTGGTAGAAAACTGGTCAGGTGGCAACCCTAACGTCTCGCTTATTTACTGTTGGGCTGTTTGTGTACATGCCACTTTAGCACAGTCTGTTTGTGATGCAGAACCCCCCTGTGTTTTTTGAACAACCATTGGATGTCTTGGTAAGCAAGCGACCAACCACCGGACAAAAGAGGAGAAAAATGGAAGTACTCCAGAGGCCGGGCTTACATCCCCGCCACCCAAAAAATAAAATGACATAATGGGGAGCCGCGGACAACGGCCAATAGATAAAGGGAGCCACAGGTCGAAAAAGTTTGGGAACCACTGTTGTAACTAATCAATTTCGTTGAAAAGGAAAGGTTAAGAAAAGTGCCGATAATTTTTGTAAAGGAGGGGTCAGTAGAAGCAGGAGTAGAACTGATGTCAACAAAACCGCGCTGGTATTGGCCAGTTGTGGGAGAACGAAGAGTTTTCTGGTTGGTGCGTTGGTGTGAGACGCGCTGGGATAGGCTGAATAGCCGAACAGTAGAAAGAACCAAGTAGTGAAGAAGTGTTTGATTTTATTTGGGAGAAAGAACAGTGAAATATGGCTTATTATTACGATGAATGTGATAGAAAGAAACCTTCATGGTTTGGGAAACTTAAATTTTTTTTAAAGAAAGTTGTAACGAGAGAAGGAGAAGTACTTCCTCCACCGAAAACGCCAGCATCTTATATGATGTTAAAATATGGCTATCATACTTGCATTTGGTTGGAAAATTGGGCGAAATATACCAAAAATGATGGAGTATTGGCTTTTCCAGAAAATGGTTCGTTTAGCACGGCTGTGATTTGAAATTTGAGAGAGACAATGATGAGACTTGAACCGAAACCTAGACCGACACAGTTCGAAGCTTTAGGTGAATGGGAAGACGAAATGTATGAAAGGGAAAGACACAGAGGTGCAAAGAATTATAGTTTGGTTCATGGAAGAGTATGGGGATTGAATCATGAAGATAGGATGAGACGATGGCGTTATGCTAACATGACGGATGGTATGTTTCCGGCCAGAACAGGTGAAGAAATTACAGGGAGAAAATGTGCAGAAAAAAAGAAGCATGTGGTATCAGAGAGATATGGATATGGAGTTAGCGACACAGAGGATGAGTTGCTGGAGGACATTTTGAATAAAAGACCCCCTCCGTATCAACAGAATTCTGCGGTGGTGACTCCAAATGCACCGCCAATGGAAACTGTTAGAAATCAAAGCCCTGAACGAAATTTTGAAATAAATAGGTCAATTGATAGATTAGAAACACCGCAGACTGTGAAGCATGATAATGATAATACAGGTGAATTAGCTAGAACCACAAGAGAGTTGACTGAAAAGATAAGAGAACTAACAAAGAATATGGAAGCTGTGACCGTGCCAGTGACGATAGGGCCAGTAATTCCGGTATTTGAAAATCAAAGGATAGATGAGCATTCCCTGACAATTCCATTAAACTCTAGTATGCAACAAGTAAGAGAAGGGATCATTTCAGAAAATAGAGAGGCAAGAGATTCTGCTGGTTCATTTAGGTCAAGTCCACCTATAAATTTGACAGTTAATGAGAGTCAGATAAATAAGATTCCTATGGGAGCTGAGTCAGCAACTGAAACTCCAGAGAGAAGTGCGAAGTGGACAGAAGTAAATAAAACCCCTGTGGGTCCGACTGCAGAAGAATTAAATGATTGGGTGAGGAACTTGCAGAAGAAAGATGCTGAACCACAACCTTTGGATGTGATCAGATTAAAAATAGACATGGAGGAGTTGATTCTAGGGACTATTGGTACAGATCGATTGAAGTCCTATCAAGATGAAGAATTAATGTTTATGTGTAAAAGCATTACTTGGAGAGCTAGGAACTTGCATGAAAAATTGGAAGAGACAGCGAATGAACTAGGAGTAGAATTTGGAAAGATTAGAGGATTGCAGAAACCGTATAGAGTAGATTTCAGTGAAAAAGACATAGAAAATTTGAACACTTCAGGACGCCTAACTCAGATAAAGGAACTGATTGTGTTATTGAGAAAATGGGGAGATGTAGATAAGTGGAGAAGTAGGTGGATAAGGAGAAAAGAAGGAACAATTGATAAAGCATCATTGGCTTTTCCAGTGAAAGAGAAAGAACCGACAGTAATGGAGTGTCCGATGAGAGAAACTCCAGGAGGGAGTTATGCACATGTCCCATGGTCCAGACAAGATATATTGTCGTTTACAAATGACTTTCCAAGGTTGAGAAAAAAGCCTGTAGAATGGTACAGACAGGTAGAAAGATTTGTAAAGGTTTCAAAAGTATTATGGGAAGATTTGGATGGTTTGTTTGAGATTGTTTTTCCTGCAGATCTATGGACGGAATGTAAAATTACGATTGATTGGCCGAAGGAAGAGTATCCTAGAGATGCAAAAACAGGAGCGCCAGGTCCAGAAGTAATGAGAAAATATGAACAGGCAATCATATTTCTGAAAAATAAGATTCCCCCAAAAGAAACGGACTGGGTAAAAATTGATAGAACGACTCAGGAAAGTAAGGAATCTGTACATGCATACTACGAAAGACTGTTGTTGGCTTTTAAGCAGTATAGTGGATACGAAAATTTGAGTGAAAAAGACATGAGTCATTTTGTGTATAGATTCGTGTATGGATTGAGACCTGAGATAAGTGAGATGATTAAGCAGCATATGTTATGTTGGCAGAATAGTACTGTGGATGAGGTATTACGGTATGCAAAATATTGCAGTAATGATATTGAATGTAGACAGCGTAAACTCAAAGAGAAGGCAATGTGGGCACAAGTAAAGATTGCAGAAAAGCAAGAAGCACAATTGAATAATCAGCCTAGTGATGCAGGGCAGACTAAGGGGTCGATTCCGATTCGGGCCGGAAAAATCGCCGACCGACTCGGATCCGGAAATAATACCGACCGACACGTACCCGTGGCGCCCGACACGCCAAGTACGATGCAAGGCGCGAAAAATCCGACCGACACGTACCGAAACCAAGTCGACCGACCGAGCCGCACGGAAAACAGCAATCCAGCCGGAAAAACACGCGAATCCAACCGACCGACACGCACCCGGAACAAATCCGACCGAAACGTACACGCGAACTCCAAACCGCAAAGTACGATGCAAGGCGCGAAAACCACGAGCGAGTCGGACGGAGGACAAGCCGTACGACCGACACGCATACAAAACCGAGCCGAAGCAACACAATACACCGCGACCGACGCGTACGCAGCATAGAAAACTGCACAAACACAGCGTGAACGAAACGGAGAACACCGTACGAGACCAATGCAGGGTCCGACTCGGTCACAAGAACGTTTCCAACATACACAAACAGCACAAAGGAAAAATCACCCAAAAAAGGCCAAACAAGCAATTACCAAGCCAATAAATACTGGGGGGGTGGGGACAGAGAACAAAGACACACCCACAACTCCACCTATATAAAGGACACAAATCACAACCATGAGCCTTTGCAAATGCCATTCCACTGCCAACACCCAAGAGAAAGCAACCACACACCCACAGCTCATCCCTCACACAAGCCACACACCATCAGCACACCAACAAACACCTACCTCACATACACCCAGCAAAACACACACTCACACACCCTCACCTGCACACCTACACACACATCACTCACCATCACCACCCATCACCATGCCCCCAAGAAGAATCACAAGTTCCTAGATTGTGAATTGGAAGTCCTGGTAGACGAGATCCTCAGGGTAGAGCCACAGCTGTTTGGCACACTGGTCCAACAGACCCCCATCTCCCAGAAAACCAAGATGTGGGAGAGGATCATCAACAGGGTGAACGCACAATCACCATGTCTGCGCACAAAGACCGACATCCAGAACAGGTGGTATGACGTGCGCAGGAGGGTCCGGGAGCTGCTCAAGAAAGACTACCTCCTGAGCCAATACACCGGCAGTGGCCCTCCTGCCAAGCCAGTATACCTCAGGCCCTGGGAGGAGAAGGTGCGGGCCATCCTTCCGCCAGTGAGCGTATATGGACTAGAGAACATCCCAGAGCCTGGTGAGTACACAACAAATGTACACAATATTCTGCCACAATACACACACACATCACTGTCAAGGGGAGAGTCAAACCATGCACTCATAGCAATTACACAGCAACCAGAACAGAATCATCCCAAAATGTGTATGTCAGTCAGATAAACACAACACATGCCATCTCAAAGTTACACTTAACCGTGTCATCACATGTACAAACACAACTACAACTACAGCTAGGCAGTGGCACAAATAGAACTAACAAACACATCCAGACATGTAGCCACCACAACAACACCAACACACAGTGAAGACCACTCAAAGGAAGGAATTCTGTGTATTCTGGCCAAGTCAGTGTAGCCAATAGCATCATGGGAGTCGCAGTCACACATGTTGCCCCCCACAACTGTCCCATCAACACCACCCTGAACCATGCTCACATCACAGGAAGTGGAGAAGGACTCACAAGATGGCTGACACTGGCTACTGCTGTGGGGAGCACAAGGCCCTGCTGGCAACTGTGCACCAACAAACAGCAGGACACCACTGACTGACATCCTGGGAGACAACTTCCACTCCCTGCAACGCAAGCACGTTCCATGGTGGGATAACTGACTGGCTGGGTGGGTGGGTGGGAAGGAGGGCCGGCTGTCAACCAAACACAACCAATGCAGACCATGTTCACACC